>CAIGRT010148973.1:0-13510 GCA_903798405.1 Fraxinus platypoda | reverse complement strand
TGAGAACTTCAACCTTGAATGGCAGCAGATACTTTGTCCTCTTTATTGATGATTTAACTAGAATATGTTGGGTTTACTTCCTTAAGATGAAGTCTGAGGTGCCTGCAGTATTTTAGAAATTTAGGAATCTTGTGGAGAATGAAAGTGAGTGCAAGATAAGGCTATAAGAACAGATAATGGAACTGAATACACTAGCAATCAGTTTGAAAAATTTTGTGAGGAAGTAAGAATCAAACACCAGCTAACCATTCCTTACTCACCTCATCAAAATGGGGTCTGTGAAAGAAAGAACAGGACAACTATGGAAATGGCAAGGTGCTTGATGTTGGAGAAGAAAGTGCCAAAAGAATTTTGGGCTGAGACAGTAAATACATTCATCTATCTACACAACAGGTTGCCTACAAAGGCTTTGGATAAACTAACTTCCTATGAAGCTTGGCATGGAGTTAAACCAAATGTATCCCACTTGAAGGTGTTTGGAAGTGTATGCTACATTCACATACAAGATGTAAAAAGGGACAAGCTGAGTCAAAAGGCTGAAGCAGGTATCTTGGTTGGCTATTGTGACAATGCAAAAGGATATAGAATCTATAATCCTCAAACCAAGAAAATAGTTTCCAGCAGAGATGTCAATGTTGATGAAAACTCTTCATGGAATTGGGAGTGAAGTTCTGTGAATAAAATTGAGGTTCCAAAATTGACTCCACAGGATGTAGATGCTGATATTAATGATGTAGAAGCTGAAGTTGAGGCTGAACCTGATGATGGATCAGATTCAGAGAATGAAGTGATCAGAACGAAATCACTTGAAGATATCTATGCTACCTGCAATACAGCAGTTCTGGAGCCTTCAACTTTCACTGAAGCAGCTGATTCTCAAGCTTGGTTAGATGCAATGAAAGAGGAGCTTAAGATAATTGAAAAGAATGGAACGTGGATGCTGGTTGATAGACCAAACAATAAGAATGTCATTAGAGTAAAATGGGTGTATAGGACTAAAATGAATGCTGATAGTTCTGTCAACAAGTTCAAGGCTAGGCTAGTTGTAAAAGGCTATGCTCAGCAATATATAGTCAACTTTACTGATACCTTTGCTCCAGTGGCTAGGTTTGAAACAATAAAGTTGCTGTTTGCTACTGTTGCTCAATCAGAATGGAAGATATACCAATTAGATGTGAAGTCTGCCTTCTTGAATGGGCACTTGAATGAAGAAATTTTCATTGAGCAACCTAAATGCTTTATCATAGATGGAAAGGAGGATAAGGTGTACCTATTGAGGAAAGCCTTATATGGTTTAAAGCAGGCGCCAAGAACTTGGTATAGCAGAATAGATAAATACTTGAGCAGCCTTGGTTTCAACAAAAGTATTAATGAACAAACACTTTACATCAAACAAGCAGATGAGGATTTGATCATTATTTCTCTATATGTTGATGACCTCCTAATCATAGGCAGTAATGCAGCTTTAATTAAATTGGTGAAGGATGAAATGAAGAAGGTATTTGAAATAAAAGATTTGGGTGAAATGAAGTCCTTTCTTGGAATGGAGATTGATCAATCAAAGGATGGAATTTTTGTTTGCCAAAAGAGATATGCTAAAGAGGTGTTAAGGAAGTTTAATATGGAGAATTGCAAATCAGTTAACACTCATTTAGCTCAGAACTTAAAATTGTTGAAAGAGGATGGAGCAAAGAAGATTGATGAGAAGGTTTACAGAAGTTTAATTGGCTGTTTGCTCTACCTAACTGCCACCAGACCAGACCTGATGTTTGCTATGAATATGTTGTCAAGATTCAGGCAAGAACCTAGTGAAATTCACTTCCAAGGTTGAGATACATCAAGGAACATAAGCGTTTGTGATCGGTTTTAAGAAGTCAAAAAACGTTGCTTTTAACTGGTTTCATTGATAGTGATTGGGCTGGATCTGTTGATGACATGATGACCACTTCAGGCTATGATTTCTATGCTGGTTCAAGCCTTGTTTGCTGGAATTCAATCAAGCAAAAAACAGTGGCACAATCAACTGTTGAAGCTGAATACATAGCAGCATCTAAAGCAACAAATCAAGCCATCTGTTTGAGGAAAATGATGAAGGATCTGAAGCATCTGTAATGACCCAGGTCTCTATACCCAAGCCGTTAGCTTGCGTACTGTCCGCTTTGGGTGGGCCTATGCCCACTTATCCCTCACGGCTTTCTATCGCGTCATCCAGGATTCGAACTCAGGACCTCCATCATATAGGAGACTTAAGTTGAATCCTGGTACCAATTGGGCAAGTTGTAATACCCAGACCAGAAAAGCTTAAAAAGATTTGATATGTACTACTCATATCAACAAGGTGCACCTTCTTTTCCGGAAGTCCATCGTTAGAAACTTTACAGTTAAGCTTGCTTGGCTTGAAGCAATTCTATGATGGGTGACCCACTGAGAAGTTTTTTTCTTGGGAAGCGTGCGAGTGAGGATAAAACATGNCTTCTTTTTCGGAAGTCCATCGTTAGAAACTCTACAGTTAAGCGTGCTTAGTTTTGAGCAATTCTATGATGGGTGACTCTTTGGGAAGTTTTCTTGGGGAGCGTGCGAGTGAGGATAAAGCATGCTGAAAAGACCCATGTTGGTACAGTGGGGACAGTACGTCGTAGATCTAACGGTCGGGGCAGCCTGTTAAGTGGGACCCGGGTCGTTACAGCATCAACAACCTGAAGCAACAACCATTCTTTGTGACAATCGATCTGCTGTAGCTATGATGAAAAATCCAGTATTCCATGGAATGACTAAATACATAAAGTTCAAGTACCGCTTCATTAGGGAAGCTCAAGAAAGGAAGGATGTGGAATTGAAGCATTGTAGTTCTGAGGAACAAGTGACTGACATTTTCACCAAAGCTTTGCCTGAGGAAAACTTTGAAACATTAAGAGAATGTCTTGGTGTTTCCAACAAAAGTGTCAAGGAGGAGTGATGAAACATTAAGAGAATGTCTTGCCTAAGGAATGTTTTTTGCTTTAATTTATCCTATGCATTTTGTACTCAATTATAGTCTATATTATAAAGTGTAACTTAAGAAAGTTTGGACCTACTACAAGTTAGCATGCTGTCAAGTATGGTTTAGTGGTAGTAGATACGATAGTTGGTTATGGAAAACACTTTTGAATTGTACTCAAGAATGGCTATATATGCCAGCCGGTTAACATAATTTTTAATTAATGAAATATCTGTTTTTCCTCCTCTTTGTGTGTATATTTTCATCAATTAGGCAACCGTTCTAGTGCCATTTCTAAAGCTCGACACTACTAACAAGGTTCTAACAATGACTAACTTAGCTATAGGAGATAAGGTTTCAGGTAGTCAAGCCCCTCTTGTTGAGTGTACCCTTTTGTTGCAAGACGTGCATTGAACCTCTCAATGTTTTCGTTAGCATTAAATTTGATTTTGTATACCCACATGCATCCTATGGCTTTTTATCAGGTAGTAGATCAACCAAAACCCAAGTATCATTAAGTTCTAGTGCCTTAATCTCGACTTTCATGGATGCACACCATTCATGGATAGTCATGGCTTCTTGGTAGTTCTTAGGCTCAAAATGATTTGTTATGGAAGAAACAAAAGCACGGTGAGGTATAGACATATTGTCATAGTAAATACTATCATTAAGAGCAAAGAAACTATCTGTAGTATTCACGTCCTTTTACTTGTCCAACTTCTGATATGGAGGAGGTAAAGAGACTTGTTGATATTTGAAGGCTTGTAAGTGAGAAGGAGCCCTTTGAATTCTACCAAACCTGTGGGTAAATGTGTAAGAATAGGTTGATTGTTTTCCAAAGTATGAATGGGATATTGTGATATATCATGACTGGTGTTTGTATGGAAGTTGGACGATTCTATATGAGCTGAGGTGTTTGAAATATTGGTAGAGATGAATCTTTTTGATCTACACTACATGATCCGTATGGTTAGCAGCATTAGGTGAAGAGATGACATGATCATTTGAGATGCTAGGATTTTGTGGGAAATTGAGATGATTAAGATTAGACAGAGAGGAGTTGCTATTGGCATTAAGATCTTTGCAAGGGAAAATGTTCGTATAAAAGATTACATTCCTTGAAATGAAAACTTTTCTTGTTGTTAAGTCCAACAATCTGTATCCTTTGACGTTGAATGAGTAACCAACGAAGATGTACTTTCTAGATCTAGGGTCGAAGTTGTGTCTTCCATTAGCAAAGGTGGTGGCAAAGGCTAGGCATCCAAAAACTTTCATGTGGGTATAGTTTGATTTGGTTTGAAATAGTATTTCAAAGGGACTTTTGTGATCTAAGATGGGAGTTTGTGTTCTGTTTATAAGATACACTGTTGTGAGTATAAAATCATTCCAATACTTTAAAGGAAGGCCACTTTGAAACTTCAAGGCTCTTGCCACATTCAAAATGTGCTGATGTTTTCTTTCGATCACAACATTTTGCTCGGGATGTTTCTACATAAGCTCTTTGGTGCACTGTGCTTTTTCTTGGATAAAAATTAGTCCTATTAAATTCACTTCCATTGTCTGTCCAAATGGTTTTAATTTTGTCTTCAAATTGGATTTCTGTCATAGCACAAAAATTTTGTAAAGTGGTGGTTGCATAAGATTTTAATCATAGCATATAAATCCATGTGCATGTACTCAAATCATCAATGATAGACAAAAAAATATTTAGAACTATATCTATGGATTTTATTACAAGGACCCCAAATGTTTCAATGCATTAATTCAAAACATTTTTATGTTTTGTGCTAACTTACATTAAAGGGTAATTTGTGTAGAGCATATCGCGTGATATGTTGCTCCTATATCAAGGATCCATGGAGTATCAAAAGTATTTGCCTGCTTGTGATGGAAAATAGATAGGCATGAAGGTATACTAGGCATTTTATGGATGCTTCCATAGAGGAAGAAGAAATAACTGTTGGAATTGGTTAAGTATAAAACCATAAAAAGTGACTTCCGTGTCAATTTCGACCAAATATTCAGACTTGTCAAATTATGAAAATAAATAGACTAACTTCTATTCGTCGAGTATGTCGTTGTGGTTTATTTGGAATCTCTAAACCAATTCCTAGTAAATGAGAAATTACGATCTAAATTTGGAAGAAAAGAGAGGAAACTGGTTGGAAATTTGTCCAACTCCATTGTTTACTTAGCGCTCGAGCGAGGAGGTTGTAATTCAAGAGACAGCCGAGCAACAGAATCTCTATTTTTGACGCTCAAGCGACACAAGGACGACATGCGAGCGATAGCAAAAGCTACGACTCTTGGCAAAGATTGCTGAGTTTGGGTCGCGACACTTCACTCACAACATTTCCTTTTCTATAAATTAGGCCATTGGGACATCCATTTATTCATTTTAATGATATTCAATCATAGTATAACATTAAATTCATCTTCTCATAGCCTAAATTCTGCATAAAAACCTATTTTTCGATTTTCATTTGAAGGAGTACAAAAACCAATTTTCGCTTCGTTGTTCCTGTGTTTTGAACTGCTACTAACACAAGAAGTTTGTCGTTGTATCTTGAGAGTCAATTGTCATCATTCGTGGGCACAGTTGTGGGGAAAATTTGACTTAAAGGCAAAGAGTTCAACTCTTGTCTCGACTTTGGATACATTTCTTTTGGTGTTGCTTTGACATTATTTTTCTTTGGTATTTTCGCTCATATCCTTACCGTTATTCTGTCCAATTTTTGGTAAGGTTGATACGTTGATTTTTTTTGTTTAAAGTCATCACTCAAATCTATTATATTATCCAACATTCTTAAGTCGAATTTTCCGTTTGAGTGATAACTTTATTCTTGTATTGTATTCGGTTAAACTGATTTCGCTTCAGTTTAACTTCTTTTAATCCTTCTCGAATTTTGATTTTTGTTTATCTCATGTTTTGTGTAAACAAAAATGAATACAGTTAATAATACTGATACATCTTCGAATATGGGACTTCGGAAGGAATGTTACCTAACTTGGTTCCTACTATTGTGATTCCTCCGGTTGCGGTAGCCCCTCCTACCTCTCATACTAATTCTGTTTCACATGGAGAGAAATCAAAGAAGTTTAGTAGGGTTGATTTCAAAAGACGGCAATAGAAAATGTTGTTTTTATCTCACGACCAAAGACTTGAAATTTTTTTAAAAATAAGATGCTCCTACCATACGAGAAGGGAAAAATAATAGGGTATCATTGATTGCATTGAATGCTTGGAAACATTCCTACTTCTTATGCAAAAACTATATATTGAATGGGTTGGACAACACATTTTATAATGTGCATAGCTCCACGAAATCTGCAAAGGAACTATGTGAATCTTTGAAATAAAATAAAAGACTGAAGACGTTGGAACTAAAACGTTCATTATGGGAAAATTTTGAGACTACAAAATGGTAGATTCAAGTACGTTCATCAGTCAAGTTGAAGAATTGTAGGTTATACTCCATGACATTCACGTCGAGAATATGTCTCTAAGTGAATCATTTCAAGTGGCTGTAATTATCGAGAAACTTTTACCCATGTGGAAGGACTTACACAATTATCTCAAGTATAAGCACAAGGAGATGAATATTTAAGAACTCATTGTTTGGTTGAGAATTGAAGAAGATAACTGAAATTCAAACAAGCGTATTGTAAGTCATATACCACAAGCTAAGGCTAATGTGGTGAAATTCTATAACAAAAATAAGAAAAGAAAGCATTCCATCGAACCATCTAAAAAGAATACAAAGAAGTTCAAGGGCAATTGCTATAATTGTGGAAAGGCCGGGAATCGCTCAGTAGATTGTCATAAACCTAAGAAACAAGCTTAAGTGAATATCACTGAATCTGATACAATATCTAATGGTATATCAAATATAAACTTGTTGGCCATTATTTCAAAATGCAACAATATTGGAAATCCCATGGAATGGTAAGTGGATACGGACCCGTCCATCCTACACTCTGACCTATGGTGAGAAATTGTTCATGAGAATCTCTTCAAGTTCAAAGGTTGAAGGGCAAGGTAAAGTTATTTTGAAGATGACATCGGGCAAGGAATTTAACTTTAATAATGTTCTTCATGTGCCGGATATTCGCAAGAACTTAGTGTCGGGTTCTTTGTTAAGTAAGAATGAGTTTAAATTAGTCTTTGTATCGGATAAGTTTATACTTACCAAAAATAACATGTATGTAGACAAAGACTATGTAAAAGATGGACTACACAAGATGAATATCCTTACAATTGTACCAAATAACTCAAGAAATACTATATCTTCTTCTGCTTATATTCTTGAGTCGTCTAATTTATGGGATCATAGATTAGGACATATAAACTTTAATTCTATATGCAAACTAATGAATTCAAATTTACTACCGAGTATGCATTTTAATACAAATCGAAAATGCAAAATTTGTGTAGAGGCTAAGTTAGCCAAAGTGCCGTTTCTTCGGTTGAACGTAGCACAACACCTTTGGAACTTATTCATACCAAAGAAGTTTAGTAGGGTTGATTTCAAAAGACGGCAATAGAAAATGTTGTTTTATCTCACGACCCAAGACTTGAATTTTTTTTAAAAATAAGATGCTCCTACCGTACGAGAAGGGGAAAATAATAGGGTATCATTGATTGCATTGAATGCTTGGAAACATTCCTACTTTTTATGCAAAAACTATATTTTGAATGGGTTGGACAGCACATTTTATAATGTGCATAGTTCCACGAAATCTGCAAAGAAACTATGTGAATCTTTGAAATAAAATACAAGACTGAAGACGTTGGAACTAAAACGTTCATTATGGGAAAATTTTGAGACTACAAAATGGTAGATTCAAGTACGTTTATCAGTCAAGTTGAAGAATTGCAGGTTATACTCCATGACATTCACGTCGAGAATATGTCTCCAAGTGAATCATTTCAAGTGGCTGTAATTATCGAGAAACTTCTACCCATGTGGAAGGACTTACAAAATTATTTCAAGTATAAGCACAAGGAGATGAATATTGAAGAACTCATTGTCTGGTTAAGAATTGAAGAAGATAACTGAAATTCAAACAAGCGTGTTGTAAGTCATAGACCACAAGCTAAGGCTAATGTGGTGGAATTCTATAACAAAAATAAGAAAAGAAAGCATTCCATCGAACCATCTAAAAAGAATACAAAGAAGTTCAAGGGCAATTGCTATAATTGTGGAAGGGTCGGGAATCGCTCAGTAGATTGTCATAAACCTAAGAAACAAGCCTAAGTGAATATCACTGAATCTGATACAATATCTAATGGTATATCAAATATAAACTTGTTGGCCATTATTTCAAAATGCAACAATATTGGAAATCCCATGGAATGGTGAGTGGATACGGACCCGTCCATCCTACACTCTGACCTATGGTGAGAAATTGTTCATGAGAATCTCTTCAAGTACAAAGGTTGAAGGGCAAGGTAAAGTTATTTTGAAGATGACATCGGGCAAGGAATTTAACTTTAATAATGTTCTTCATGTGCCGGATATTCGCAAGAACTTAGTGTCGGGTTCTTTGTTAAGTAAGAATGAGTTTAAATTAGTCTTTATATCGGATAAGTTTATACTTACCAAAAATAACATTTATGTAGACAAAGACTATGTAAAAGATGGACTACTCAAGATGAATATCCTTACAATTGTACCAAATAACTCAAGAAATACTATATCTTCTTCTGCTTATATTCTCGAGTCGTCTAATTTATGGGATCATAGATTAGGACATATAAACTTTAATTCTATATGCAAACTAATAAATTCAAATTTACTACCGAGTATGCATTTTAATACAAATAGAAAATACAAAATTTGTGTAGAGGCTAAGTTCGCCAAAGTGTCGTTTCTTCGGTTCGCCAAAGGAACTATGTGAATCTTTGAAATAAAATACAAGACTGAAGACGTCGGAACTAAAACGTTCATTATGGGGAAATTCTGAGACTACAAAATGGTAGATTCAAGTACGTTCATTAGTCATGTTGAAGAATTGCAGGTTATACTCCATGACATTCACGTTGAGAATATGTCTCCAAGTGAATCATTTCAAGTGGCTGTAATTATCGAGAAACTTCTACCCATGTGGAAGGACTTACAAAATTATCTCAAGTATAAGCACAAGGAGATGAATATTGAAGAACTCATTGTCTGGTTGAGAATTGAAGAAGATAACTGAAATTTGTCCAACTCCATCGCTCGCCTAGCGCTCGAGCGAGAAGGCTATTGCTCGAGCGACAGGCGAGCGAAGGAGTCTCTATTTTCGACGCAAGGGCAACATGCTGCGACAGCAAAAGCTGCGACCTTTAGCAAAGATTGCTGAGTTTAGGGCGGGACACTTCACTCACAACCTTTCATTCTCTATAAATTAGACCATTGAGACATCCATTTTTTTATCCCAATGATATGCAATCATAGCATAACATTAAATTCATCTTTTCATAGCCTAAATTCCGCATAAAAACCTATTTTTCGATTTTCATTTGAAGAAGTACAAAAATCAATTTTCGGTTCGTTGTTATTGTATTTTGAAGTGCTACTAACACAAGAAATTTTTCGTTGTATCCTGAAAGTCGATTGTCATCATCCGTGGGCACTGTTTCAGGGCAAATTTGACTTAAGGATAAAGAGTTCAACTCTTGTCTCTTTGACATTATTTTTCTTTGGTGTTTTCGCTAATATCCTTATCATTATTTTGTCCAGTTTTTGGTAAGGTTGGTAAGTTGATTTTGTGGTTTAAAATCATCACTCAAATCCATTATATTCTCCAACATTCTTAATTCGAATTTTCCGTTTAAGTGATAACTTTATTCTTGTGTTGTATTTGATTAAACTGATTTCGCTTCTATTTAACTTACTCTATTCCTTCTCAAATTTTGATTTTGGTTTATCTTCTGTTTTGTGTAAACATAAATGAATACGGTCAACAATACCGATACATTTTCGAATGATGCTTCGAATATAGGACTTCGGATGGAATGTTACCTAACTTGGTTCATACTATTGTGATTCCTCTGATTACGGTTGCCCCTCCCACCGTTCATACTAATTCTGTTCTACATGGAGAAAAATCGAAGAAGTTTAGTGGGGTTGATTTCAAAAGATGGTAGCAGAAAATGTTGTTCTATCTCATGACCCTTAACTTGGAATTTTTTTTATAAATTTTTAATTTTTACAATTTACTTACCCCGAACCAATTACCCGATTAGATGCAATTAAAACAATCTGATTGAAAAAAAAACTAACAATGTTGATTGTTATGTTATTCACAAATGGAATGAATCTATGTTGGGATAACAACAATTACTGGTACATAAGACAATTGAAGGAAGAGAACGTCTAGATGAAGGCAATGATTGAAGAGTTGCATCACCATTGGGGTATCTCTAGAAGCAAAGGGAGTCATGATTAGTGAAGTCCTTCGAGGGCCATCTTAGGTGAAAGTCGCAAATCTTAGAATGGTTCACCATAAAACGATAGTCATCGCTTGCATAATCTTCGATCCAAGTGCTCGAATGACTAGCCTCGCAGACGGGAAGATAGACCTTCATGATTCGTCTCCATCTTTGTCAGAATTGGTGAGGGCAAATATCCCTCGAGAGTACCTCCTCAAAATCATAGCAATTATTACATCTACCATAGAAAAGTTCACCGATCATAGTATAAAGAGCCCTTATCCCTTAATCCTAAATTCGATGACGAGAAATCAATATGCTCCTATGTTTGAGAGACGATGATGACAATCTATCATATCCTCGGGAGATCAAGGGGAAAGAAATCTTACCAAACTTTGTCACGCAAAAATAGAACAATTCTCATGGTATGGCGACCTGGTGGATTACATAAACATCTATAAGGAAAAACTACATGGTTAGAACTGCTGTATTAAGTGCGAGAACTCCCATACTACCTCAATATTAGACTCCAAAAGGTTGGACAAGATTGAAGTTGAAAAGCATATCGAGCTGGCCCCAGCTAAAGAAAAAGTTCACCAACGCAATCTTAGGCAACCGTTCTAATGCCATCTCTAAGGCTCGTCACTACTAATAAGGTTCTAACAGTGACTAACTTAGCCACAGAAGAGAGAAGGTTTCATGGTAGTCAAGCCCCACTTTTTGAGTGTACCCTTTTGCCACAAGATGTGCTTTGAACCTCTTAATGATGCCATTAACATTAAATTTGATTTTATATACCCATTTACATCCTATTGCTTCCTTATCAGGTTGTATATCAACCAAAATCCAAGTATCATTAAGTTCTAGAGCCTCAATCTTGACTTTCATGGCTACATACCATTCAGGGAAAGTCATGGCTTCTTGATAGTTCTCAGGCTTAGAATGATTTGTTATGGAAGCTACAAAAGCACGGCGATGAGTAGGCAGATTATCATCGGAAATACTGTCACTAAGGAAAAAGAGACTCCTTGCAGTATTAACTTCCTTTTGCTTGTCCAAATTTTGAAATGGATGAGGTGAAGAGACTTATTGACATATGAAGGCTTGGAAGTGAGAAGGAGCCTTTTGAATTTTACCAGACCTACGGGTTAAATGTGTGAGAATAGGTTTACTTGGTTCTGAAGTATGAATGAGAGGTTGTAATATATCATGACTGGTGTTTGTATGGAAGTTGGACGATTCTGTATGAGTTGCGGTATTTCAAATATCAAGTAGAGGTAAGTTGGTTTGATCAGCAGCTACATGATCAGTATGGTTGGCATCATTAGGTGAGGGGATGACATGATCTTTTGATATGCTAGGATTTTGTTGGAAACTGAGATGATTAGGATTAGACAGAAAGGAGTTGTTGGCATTAAGATCTTTACAAGGGAAGATATTCTTATAAAGGATTACATTCCTTGAAATGAAAAATTTTCTTATCTCTAAATCCAACAATTTGTATCGTTTGATGCCAAAGGGGTAACCAATGAAGTGCACTTTCTAGATATAGGGTCGAACTTGTGTTCCATTAGCAAGGGTGGTGGCAAAGGCTAGGCATCCAAAAACTTTTAGGTGGATATAGTTTGGTTTGGTTTGAAACAATATTTCAAAGGGACTTTTGTGGTCTAATATGAGAATTGGTGTTCTGTTTATGAGATACACCGTTGTGAGTACAAAATCATTTCGATACTTTTAAGGAAGTCGACTTTGAAACTTTAGGCTCTTGCCACATTCAAAATGTGGTGATTCCTTTCTACCACAGCATATTGCTCAGGGTGTTTTCATACAATTTCTTTGGTGCACTGTCTTTTCTTAGATAAAAATCAGTCATATTAAATTCACTTCCATTGTCTGAATGGTTTTAATTTTGGCTTCATATTGGGTTTCTATCATGGCACAAAATTTTTGTAAAGTGGTGGTTGTATCAGATTTTAATCTCAGTATATAAATCTATGTTTGAGTAGATCAACAATAAATAAAAAATATTTAGAACCATCTCCCCTGATTTCATTACGAGGACCCCAAATGTCACAATGGATTAATTGGAAACATTTTTTTTTTTGGTTTTGTGCTAACTTAAAAGGTAATTTGTGTTGCTTTGCTAAGGGACAAATGGCGCAAGGATTGATACTAGAAGATGCAGGTATGTGGACATTGCTAAAAAGATTGAAACTAGATTATGAAGAATGGCCTAATATGCAATGCCAGAGATCAAATTCCTGATGGCTTTGGGCAATCAATGCAGAAAAGGGAAATGAAAGCTTGAATTGATTAAGAACTTCTAACAGAGCTGAGGGGAAACTTGCTGTTGCAACATATGGTATAGCCCATCTTTCACATCATCCATTCCAGTCGTTCTCCAAGTTAAAAGGTCGTGAATATAACGGTAGTCAGAAAAGAAAACAAGGCAACCATTTAGAGATTAAGAAAGTTTCTTTGCAGAAATAAAATTGAAGGTAAAACTAGGGATGCAAAGAACATCATGGAGAATGAGATGATCTGAAAGTTTAACGGTTCCTACGTGTAACAGGAACATTTTCTCCATTTGATAGAGCAACAAAATAAGATACATTAGATGAATAAAGGTAAAAAATGAAGTAGAACAAATCATGTGATATGTTGATCCTATATCAAGGATCCATAGAGTATCAAAATATTTACTTGCTTGTGATGGAAAACGGATAGGCAAGAAGGTATACTAGACATTTTATGGATGCTTCCATCAGAGGAAGAAGGATTAATAAGGGCTTTGATGTTGTTCAATGACAAAGTGAAAGGCTAAGGGTTTGTTGGTGGCTTGAGGAGTGCCATCAGCTAAGAGTACTGCTTGTGTGACACGCCGAACTTAAGCTTCGAATGTCACGTACTAAACAAGATAACTTCCGCATTATCTATATGAAAAAAACTCTTAAACAAAATGTGATGCATACTGGAAACTTATTTCCAATTTATAGTAAAATATCTTTGTAAAATCTAATGGCCAGCAGAAGTGCATGTTGACCTGAAATTATTCTTTACATACATGAACTCGGTGCTGTCACTGCTAATTGGGCAGCCAGTTCAAATATTTTTAT
>CAIGRT010148960.1:0-10766 GCA_903798405.1 Fraxinus platypoda | reverse complement strand
CACTGACACTACCACTTCAGCCACTTTTGACCACCCTCACCCCTCCGCCGCCATCACCACCACGGCCACCTACATCACTACCAACAAACCCACCACCACCGCATCAAACACACACTATCGCCACCACCACCAACCAGATTCGAACCCACCACACACCACATCTGCACCACGCCGTCGCCACCACTGCACCCACAGCATCACCTAACAAAAAAAAAATCACGTCACGCTACAACCACCACCTAACAAAAAACCCCAAACCCATCACCGCCACCACACCCCCACCCGTCGCGACGCCAGCGTCACAGCAGTAAAGATCCGCCACCCCAACATGTGCTCCAAGCGATGGTCTTGAAGGAGAAAATTTCAGATTGAGCTGCTACGCTTCTGCCTCGATCGTCGCCGTGAGTTCAATGGTGGATTATTGATGTGGGTAGTGGTCTTTAACAGTGGGCAATGGTCGACGGTAGGCGTTGGTCGACGGTGGGTAGATGAGAGATTTATAGAGCAAGGGAAGGGGAGTGGAGTGGAGTGGAGAGGAGACGCGAAAGAGAGATGTGAGGGGGTTGAGAGTGATAAATTAGGGTTAGTGTTTTAATATATTACCTAATTTTTGAATAATGAAACTTGGTCCTTTATTTTTGAATTACAATCTTCAAACACCTGAATTATGTAATTTCTCCATTTATAAATTTTAAATATTTAACAAATCGGCCTAACCAGAGAAATCGGTTCTGGATAGTGGATAAATCGATCAATTGTTCGGTGTCTCACCGGTTTTAAAATAAATGGGTTTTAATCTTAAATCTAAAAGTTGGTAAATTTATAAATTTTAAACATTTAACAAATCGGCCTAATCGGAGAAAACCGGTTATGGGTAGTGGATTTAATCGGTCAATTGTTCAGTTTTTTACAGGTTTTAAAATAAATGGGTTTTAAACTTAATCGAACCAGATTTTGGATCGTTTTCGATTTTTTTGGTTGAACCGGCCGGTCCTATTCGATTTAAATAACATTGTTTTTTATTGAAAATGTCACAAAAAATCATGTAACTTGACTTTTCTTAATAAAATATTAGACAAGAAGATAAAATCCTGCAAAAATGAAAAAAAGATAGACAATTAAATGAAATTCAAATGAATTAACAACAAATCTTATTTATGTGACATTAAATATGTAAGCAATTCAATAAAGTGATAAAAATTTTAAAAAGTGAAAACACTCAAAAAGTGAGAAACATTAATAAAAACTTGGAATAAATTTAGGGATGGTTGACTTTCTTAAAAAAAAGGTTAAACCCCGCCCCGCCCCGCCTCGCCTCTCCTCGCCTCGCCCTTAGAGCATTGTGGAGGAGGTAAATCACGGGATGCGCCTCAACAGATTAGGGTACAAGAGCTGTCTGCTGGTGCCCACAAAGAGTCCAATTTCATACCTTGTACGAGGTAGGAATCGAACCCTCACACTGCGGCTGCCAGCTCAGTTGAGACTACCTCACTCATGTCCTTTGCTCTACTGAACTATGCATCGGGGTGCATGGTTGACTTTCTTATAGATGTTATCTCTTTGTGATTATATTTCATTTTTATTAACTAAATAAGGAACATGACTTCATTTTATGAACATAACGTTCTATAAGTTGGAAGTGACATAAATTCAAAAAAGTGATAAGAAAAGTGAATACTGTTTATTTTTCAAAAAGTGAAAGAAAATTGTTTCTTGAATAATAAGACTTAAATTGTTTGTAAATGATTGGCCTTGCTCATTGTTATCAATTGTGGACAACTCTGCATATTCTGAAACAAAAATGTTGGACAATTTGTAAATGATTTCTTGGCTCAAGTACAACCTATTTGGAACGAACTATCACAAGCCAAAATCAATGAGGATCACTTTCATCTCATCCAAGTTCTTACGGCACTTTGCCGTAAGTATGAAGCTATTATGACATCTTTGTTGCATCGTAATCCTCTACCCAATTTGGATTCTGGCACCTAAGAGATCATCTTTGAGAAAATTTGTATTGGCCTGGACAAGTCCCTCCAATCTGAAATTGCTCTTGCCACTACTCATTCTAGACCCTCCTACCGCAAACTGGAGACAAAGTTTTGTAAACATTGTCGTCAAAATGGCGACTTACTTTTTGATTGTTCAACTATTGAGTGCTGATACTGCCATGAAATAGGTCATACAATTGAGAATTGTCCCATTAGACCACTAGGACCTAAAGGGGTACTTTCCAAGTCTAAACATGTCTCTAAGCCTGTATCTTCTTCTGTTTTTGTTGCTATTGCTTCTGACAACTCTACTTCTATCACTGTGAGTGATCTTGAGGCACTAATCAAACATGTGATTTCTTCTAATTCTTCATCTGCCATATCTGTAACTTCATGTAAATCTTATTGGCCTTTTTTATTCTGCTTGTTGTAATCACATGACATCTAGCCTCTCTACCTTATCCCCCAACACGTGTATATCCTATCTTCCTCCTATTCACACTACAAATGGTGAAAAGGCGAACATCTCTCATGTTGGACATGCTTCGACCTTATATCTTAGCCTTCCTAATACCTACCGTGTTCCTAATTTATCCTTAAATCTTATCTCTGTTGGTCAATTATGTGATCTCGGTCTCACTGTTATTTTTCCCCTTCTGGTTGTCAAGTACAAAATCTGCAAACGGGACAGATTATTGGGACATGTTGCAAGGTGGGGAGATTATTTGAGCTCACCTCTTTCCAAGTTCCGTTACAAAAACGGGTCTACTGCTGCAAGTTCTAGTTCTTCATTGTATCAGCGACATATCCGTCCTGGTCATGCTTCAGCTAGTAAAATTCGACCTTTAATTTCTCGTAGGTTGTTAGGATCTACATTTTAATTGTCTGCAATGTCAACTTGCAAAACAACCTGCTTTATCTTTTAATAATAGTACCTCTATTTCTGATGTTCCTTTTGGCATTGTCCATTCTGATATTTGGGAATCTTCTTCTATTTCAGCTATGAATGGTTATCGATATTTTGTTTTATTTATAGATGATTATTCTCGTTTTACTTGGATTTATTTTCTGAAGTAAAGATATGAGTTGCCACAAACCTATATTAATTTTGCTAATATGATCAAAACTCGGTTTTCTCACACCATTAAAATTCTTCGAACTAACAACGCTATGAAATATCAAGACTCATCTCTTCTTCAGTTTCTTTGTCAACAAGGAACTGTGATTCAACTTCTTGTCCACATACTTCACAACAAAATGGTAGAGTTGAACTTGAACATCGTCATATTCTTGACTCTGTCCGTGCTTTTCTCATTCCTTCTCCTTGGCCTGAAAAGTTTTAGAGAAAAGTTGCATTAATTAGTGTGTACACTATTAATCACACCCCAACAACAATTCTTAAAAATTATCACCTTTTGAGTGATTATTCGATAAGACCCCTGATTATTCCATTCTGAAACCTTTTTGATTATGCTTGTTTTGTTTTGCTACAACCTCATGAACCTAACAAATTAGAACCTCATGAACATAACAAATCGGAACCTCGTGCCTGTCTATATTGTTTCTTGGGTTATAGGATAGAACATAAAGGTTATCGATGTTGGGATCCTATTTCTAATAGGTTGCGTATCTCTAGACATGTCACCTTCTGGGAACAAACTATGATTTCCTCATTATCCAAATTTCACTCCAACTCTACTACTCCTTCTCAATTCTTTGCAAATTTATCTGTCAATCTTTTTCCTATTAATGACACAGTTATTTCCAGAGAACTAAATTCTAATCATACATCAGTGCCTGCTTCTACTGAGACTGCTTCGATTGTCGATCTTTTTCCTAGTAGTGACACGATTATTTCAAAAGAACTCAATTTTAATCCACACTTGTGCCTGTTTCTACCGAGACTGCTTCGATTGTACCTGATGTCCTTGCTCGTTGTTCTACTCGAATAAGAGAAACTCATCATCATCTTCATGATTACCATTATTTTTCTGCTATAGTAACATTGCACGAGCCTCGTTCATTTTGTGAGGCTAGTACTATCCTCTCTTGCAGCAAGCCATGAATGAAGAACTTCAAGCTTTAGACAAGTACTTCGAATTTGGTTGATCTTCCTCACGCTAAAACTCCTATTGAATGTAAATGGGTCTATAAAATTAAAACTCATTCAGATGGATCTGTTGAGCGTTACAAAGCGCGTTTAGTGGCCAAGGGTTATAGTCAAGAATATGGTATTGATTATGAAAAAACATTTGCTCCAGTTGCTCGAATTACTTCTGTTCACAGTCTATTAGCCATTGCAGCTGTAAAATGTTGGAAGCTTCTCCAGATGGATGTCATAAGTGCTTTTCTAAATGGTGATCTTTAAAAAGAAGTTTATATGCATCCTCCACCTGGATTTCCTCATCTTCCTAACAAAGTCTATAAAATTCAACATGCTTTGTATGGGTTAAAACAAGCACCACGAGCTTAGTTTACCAAATTCAGTTCCACTATTACTCAATTTGGTTTTATTTCTAGTCCAGGTGATTCTGCTTTATTTATTCATTGTACTGATAATGACATTGTTCTCCTGCTTCTTTATGTCGATGATATTATAATAGCTGGTGATGATGCAGCCTGTATTACACAATTACAACAGTATCTAAATCAACAATTTGAGATAAAGGATCTTGGTCATGTAAGGTATTTCTAGGGTCTTGAAGTTTTATCCAATTCAGATGACTACTATCTTTCTCAGGCAAAACATGCTTCTGATTTGTTTTCTCGTGCTGGCATCGCAGACAACAAGACTGTTTTGACTCCTTTGGAACCAAATGTCAAGCTTACTCCTATAGATAGTTCTCTTCTTGATGATCCCACTCTCTATCGCTAGCTTGTTGGGAGCCTGATCTATTTAACTATGACACGACCTGATATTGCCTATGCATTCACTTGGTTAGTCAATTTATGGCTGCTCCTCGCACTTCTCACTTCTCTACTGTTCTTCGGATACTTCACTATGTGAAGGGAACTCACATTCATGGACTTCATTTTTCAGCTTGATCCTCTCTAGTACTATCTTGGTATTTTGATGCAGATTGGCTGGTGATCCCACAGATCGTTGTTCTACCACTGGTTGCTGTTTCTTTTTGGACGACTCTCTTATTTCATGGCGCATCAAGAAGCAGATTATCACGGCTCGTTCAAGTACATAGTCAAAATATTGTGCCCTTGCAGATGCTACCTCAGAGTTACTTCGGCTTCGTCGTTTATTAGAAGATCTCCCCCTCTGGTCTTCTATTGTTCTTAATTTTGACAATCGAAGTGCTATTCAGATTGCTCATAATAATATGTTTCATGAGCGCACTAAATACATTGAGATTGATTGTCATTTTATTCGCCATCGTGTTACTCTTGGTACTCTCCATTTAGTTTTTGTATCGTCCTCTGATCAGACTGCTGATATCTTTACTAAGACGCACATGCGTGGACGTTTTCACAACTGAGTACGCAAACTCAAGATGACATATACAATTCCATCTTGTGTTTGATGGGAGGTGTTAGCATAATTTGTGTGATTGTAACATAATTAATGGGATTGTTTAATTATGGGGATTACAGATTGCTTAACTATTGGGATTATAGTTGACTCTCAAATCATGTACATATTTATTGTTATCTTTCCTTTTTTATACCCTAGGTTCTCTTGTATAAATTGGGTTTACCCCTTGTATTGTAAACACAATTCAGAAATATAATTCTCCAATTTTCATACAACTTATCTGCTGTCTAACAAGAAATATTTAGAAATGAGCAAATTACATAATTTGATTACTTGGGCATATAGATTGAAAGGCAGCAAAAGAAAAAAGACGAAAATTCTAACAAAAGTTTTCAAAAAGGGAAACGCCACTTGTACGTTGTTTTTTTGACATTATGGTTGACATGACAAGTATCGATTGGGTGAAAAAATTGTCAAAAATGTAAACCACCAAATAATGTGTAGCCATGTGGTAAAATGTAAACAATAATATACATGAAGCACAATTGTTTCAAGAATGTTCAACAATTTGCCAGCGGATCAACTTCAACATATGTACTCTCAATAATTGTCTACTAAGCTTCATATCCCTACTTCTCTGTCTTCTTACATCGTGTGTGAAGGTTTCAACGACTCCATACTCCCTCATGTAATGTTCGTAGAGATCATCATCAAATATTCTCAAAAAATTCTTACCGGTCAGTTAGTCACGTCATATTATGGTTGGAATCCTAAATTTTCAATCACCCAATTCTGTATTTGGCGGACAACCTCTACTCTATCAAATTGCTCACCCCGAATGATCGGTCTAAGAGCATGGTAGACTCCAACATCGGCGTACATTTGTGCATACTGTGTGTTTCCTTGCCTGCAATGTAGCTCAAATTCCAGTTCATGATATATTGTAGTTTTTTGGGGAAGTATATATAGAGCTTGTTTGGGAGGAATTAAAATTCAATTAAAATTGAAAATATAGACGTTAATGAGTTTCACCCGTCCAATAAAAGTCAACAATAACGAATAGTTTTTCAGTTTTAATCCGATTATAATATCTACCAAACAAGCTCATAATCTATGTGGGTAGAGCCAAAAGGGTAGGGAATATTGAACTATTTGTATACTTGTATACACGTGCACACTAATTGTCGAAAAGAAAAGTTAGCATAGTGAACTACATTGTATTTATAATGTAGCCTTCTCTAACTTTTGCGCATATACGAATTGTCTAAGTTTTAATTTGCTACTCAAAATCATATCATCGTCTTCTTGAGGCAAAGAAACAAACTTTTGGTGTGCTATGTCTGAATGTGTGGTTTAAAAATGGGAAAAAAAAGTTTTGAATTTACGTGTAGAATAGTTTATTGTGTAAATGTGTGATTCAAAATAAATATTAAAAATAAATTAAAGTAAAGTAAATGATATCAATCAAGGGCGACTTTAAGTCAAGATGAAAGAAAAAGAGCAAAGAAAGTACTTATTTTAAATTTTAATTCTTTTTGGTGATGAGCCTTGTTTGAGCCACATTAAAAATTTTATTTTCATTCTTCTACTCATTTTCAACTACACATTTTTCAATAAAATAATATTTTCTATCACATCAATAACTTTTCCTTTTTTTTCAGCCACACATTTTCCATCAATCTATTATTTCAAAATACATTCTTCCAAAATAATCCATCAATCTATTATTCCAAAATAACTTGGCTCAAACACAAAATAAAGTTTCGCCAAGCACGCCGTAAGTACATTCTCTAATTTGTTCAAAGATTCCCAAAACAATCAACGTCCGCAGTATTACCCACTGTAATTAAATATTTGTAGTGTGCAAACTTGAATCCTGTTTAAACAGAGGAAAAAAAAATCTGTGGGCTGCTCCTTTTGCTTCAACTTCATATTCTTCTGGGGTGGGTGAAATTATTTGTTCATCTTTTTTGCTAAGTTCTTCTCAACACAAACGTTAAATGCTATTTTCTATCTGATATTGGTGATTTCTTAATTTGTTTCTTTATGAAACGATTTTTCGGTGGTTCTAGATCTGAAAATTATGTCGATTTATTTTTCTATGCTTTTAGTTTGTTGATATACTTCTATTTGTGTCAAGTCCTCGTATATTTCATTTGTGTACGAAAACTGACTTCTTATGAACCACCCATGTTGTGATTCTATATTTCTGTTGATAATATGAAGTAAATGTAGAAAATTGTTGCTTGTGAAAATATCGGATCTTTCTTCAAATTTTATTTTTGTACAGTTCTACTTTATTTTTGTGTATTGGGTGGAATTTGTTGCTAAGTCAATTTGGACATGATAATTTGATTATGTAAAAGAATTTAAACTTTTATCAAAACTTATACTTGACAAATGGCCCCAAAATGAAAAGAAAACGTCAATGAATATATAGATTCTAATAGGATTCATGCATGACTTTATAATTTTCTTTGAATCTGTATTTCCTTTTCCAGTTTGCTTTTTGTTATGTTGGTTGTATCTGTATTATGCTGTTTTGATCATTATGTTGCTTATATGGGGTTGCTCTTTTACTGATAGGTAGTGTATTTGACTGAATTCTGCGTGCATTTAGAAAGTCTGGGAATTGAAAATGGCAAACATAGACATCGAGGGAATTTTGAAGGGTATTCCAAATGATGGCCGTGTCCCCAAGACAAAAATTGTGTGCACTTTGGGGCCAGCTTCTAGGTCAGTGCCAATGGTAGAGAAGCTCCTTAGAGCCGGAATGAATGTTGCCAGGTTCAACTTTTCACATGGGACCCATGAGTACCATCAGGAGACTCTGGACAATCTAAGGATTGCTATGCAGAACACTCAAATCCTTTGTGCTGTAATGCTTGATACCAAGGTCTGCCCGTTTTGTGTATTAAGCTCCATTTACTTGAATATGCATTTGTTGTTCACCGTGTAGAATTCTGTGCTTCGAGTTGATGAACTTGATTTTTCTGCACAGCGCATTTATGAATATTTGTTTTGATTTTTATTTACTAGGCCCCAAGTACAAATGAACTTTTTGATGATTTGAATTTTCAATTATGAAATCTAAGTATTCAAAATTATTTTATTGCTGGAGATGCTGTCAGGTATTATATTATACAAGATGAAGTATTTATTTAGCTAATTTTCTTTTTCTTATTCAAGTCTGGATGTCTAAAGGAATAGAAAATCAAAGATGTAACTAATCTAGCCTGTGTTTTGTCAGGGTGGAAAGTGAGAGGTAAGTAATAGTGTCCATAAAGGGTACGCATCACCTTGTTTAGTAATTGAGCAATGATGTTGGGTTGATTTTGAGCTACATTAAAGGGTTTCAGGCTTGGTTAAATAAAAAGAGCAAGATGATTTTGACATTTACAGAAAATCAGACTTTCTGTTGCCATTATGTTAGTGATGTTGTCACTGCCAGCCACTATATGGGATGGAACTTTTCTAGTCATTTTCCACGACAGTTGTAGAAATGATATTAGGTGACTTGCTGCTTAGTTCTCAGACTATGAAAAAAGTTGTCTGGGAATACAAAATCCTGTAGAATCTGATCGTATATCCTTTCCTTTTTAATTTTTGAACTTTTTTTTCCTTGTTTGTCTAGGTAAAGATTTTATCGATGATAACACCAAAATTGGATACAGCCAAATTTCAGAAATGTTTAAGAGAATCATTATGATTCTGTCCAATCGGGGCATAAACTAAATTGAACTTTATATTGAAGGAGCCCTTTCATTCCACTTTATGTAGCTGTCCTTGTTCATCTGGTTATTCATTAAGCTCTTTTGCTTCTTTTCCTGGCCATGGTTTGGAGCTCCTCTTTTATTCATCTGATAATTCTTTTGTTTGCCTTTCTCCCATTGTTTTTGCAGTACCTCCCAACAAGATTGATCCCTTTGGATCTTGGTGCATGATGGTCTTTTATTGATTAATGAATTCATACCCAAAACCTTTGTTTTCTTTAGTTTGGTTTAATTTTCTTCATTGGCTGCAGATTTTGTGGGTTGCGGTTACTTAAAAATCCAGCTAACCGAAGGGAAATTTAATAGAGGGGGTAAGATGTGAAACAATACCTCGGATAAAAAGTCAAAAGAACATTCCACATAGGTTTCGCCTTGACCTATTCTCATTCTTTATAAGATTCCATTTCCGCTTAGCTCATGCAGATTGAAGCTTTTTACCTTCTACTGCTAGAATCTTATGATCCACCTAGATCAAGAAGCTTTGCGACTTTATGGAGCTGAAACTGAATTGGATGAATAAAATTAAAGTTCTATACTATTGCACCATAAAATATTGGATGGACATAACCACAATGTCTATTGGAATGTCTACATTTCAATCATACAACAACCCAGAATATGGAAATGGTTTTTATGGAAGTCACTATATATAGGATTTTGATTTTCTAACTTAAAAGCTATTAGAACCTATTCTTAGAATTCAAAACAATAAAACCTATAGCAATCATGTAATGAAACAATCAGATCACGATCTTAAATAAGAAAACCCTTACCCACAAAATATCTTATGAACCAGCTGGTCAGCTGTTAGGGACAGGGTCAAAATGCTTGGATGTAAGATTTTTTCCATTGTTTTTATTTTATTTGAGGCACAAAATTCTATCTTTCCTTGCATTTCTCTATAATATTTTTTATGATAGATCTAATCTTGTTCTGTTTTCTAGTTCTACCTGAACCAACTTTTAATATGATCCTGTTTCAGTGTTTCGTACAAATTTTAAGCNTCTAATCTTGTTCTGTTTTCTAGTTCTACCTGAACCAACTTTTAATATGATCCTGTTTCAGTGTTTCGTACAAATTTTAAGCACGGTTTAGCATTATATAACTTGTACCTTTTATGTCTCAACAAAGAAGTGTTTTCATAGAATGATTTTGAATTTTGTCACTGTGTGATTTTCTGAGAATTATAACATGTTTAGGAAGCATTAATAAACAGTTTAAATATAAATAAATAGAAACGAGTGGTGGATAAGTGGGTAGTACTTGTGCATCCCTCAAAATGTGTGGATAAAAGGTTACTTGAGTTAGGGATGGCAACGGGGCGGGGTCCTTGCCTCGTTTACTACCCGTTTAATTTTTTTTTTTTTAGTTTTTGATCATTTATTTTTATTGCTCATGTTCATTAGATTTAGACAAATAATTTTAGTTGCTATTTTCTATTAGAACTAATGAAAATTTTCATTTAAAGTATTGAATTCAAAAAAAAAAAAAAAAAAAATTTAACGGGGCGGGGCCCCC
>CAIGRT010148959.1:0-13104 GCA_903798405.1 Fraxinus platypoda | reverse complement strand
AACCAGGGTTCGAATCCCCAACAGTGGCAAATGTGTTCTGTTATCGTGTTGTCTGATATTTGAAAATTTATGCACATATGTTTTGGCACAATGTCTTAACAGTACATAAATTTGAATCTTGACATAGACATTAATGTTGTTATGAATCTATGTTCCACTGTTTGCTTGAAAAGTCTGCAAAAGTATGTCCAAACATTCTAACCAAACGGTACAAATATTATTCTATTTTCATGCATTGGGACAATAATTATGTTTTATTCTATTGCTTAGATCCAATTTTAATTGCTTAGATCCAAATTTTGAATATTTGCATTTTGAATCTGTTGGCCCTCATTCTGTTGTGTTTGAATTTACTACCTGGATTTGGTTAGGCCTAACTTTAGGGCATGTATATAGTATTCGTTCTACCGTAATTTTCCTCCTTAATCTGGCATAAAATTATCTATGAAGAAACATAAATTGATTCAGGGTCATTCGTCATTAGATTCTTTTAAATTTTCTAGTTTTGCTTGATTCTATAATCTCTGCTATTCTCTAGTGGATCTAATTTTCGTTTACTGTCAGTCCCGGAAAGCTCTTAAGGCGCTAAAAGGACTGGTGAAATTACAGGCTCTTGTTCGAGGCTACCTTGTACGAAAGCGTGCTGCTGCAACTTTACACAGTATGCAAGCTCTCGTCAGAGCTCAGGCTACTGTCCGGTCCCAAAGGGCTCGTCATTCGACCAATACCACTTACAGATTTCATCCAGAGAATCGAGCTAGAAACTTGACTGTAAGTATCTATACTGTTTTGTGTCTATAGAACCCCCTTATAACATACTTAACAACAGAACCCCAAGTGGTACTAGTAGACATCATTTCGCTGAAAAACTGTATTATCGATATCTCACTAATACTTCATACATTAGCAGGAAAGATTTGATGAAACTCGAAGCGAATTTCATAGCAAGAGACTTTCAGCTTCATATGATCCTTCACTTAATGCATATGACGACAGCCCGAAGATAGTAGAGGTAGACTCATACAAGTCGAAGTCGAGGTCTCGAAGGATCTACACTTGCACATCAGAATATGGCGATGATCATTATTACCAAGAAAAATTGTCTCCTCTTCCATGTCCAATACCGGCTCGTCTATCCATCCCCAATTGTAGCCACCTCCAAGATTTCGACTATTTCTTTGTCAGAGAGGACTCTAAGTTGGCTACTGCACAGAGCACTCCTCGGTTCGCAAGTTCTCGACCACACGCCCCCGTTACACCAGCTAAGAGTTTATGTGGGGATAGCTTCTTTAGGCCATACTCAAACTGTCCCAGTTATATGGCAAATACTCAATCTTTTAAGGCAAAGCTGAGGTCTCACAGTGCTCCAAAACAAAGGCCAGAATCAGGGCTGAAAAGGAGGCTTTCATTGAATGAAATAATGGCATCAAGAACTAGTTTTAGTGGTGTTAGAATGCAGCAGCCATATACTCAAGTTCAAGAAGATTTTGGCTTCTAAGAAGTTTAATTTACGGAAAACCCACCCGGGTTGATACGGAGAAAGGAAAAAATCCAGCCAGTCAAGAAATGGAGCCAAGAAAGCGAAGCACCAAGTCAAGCCCCAAGTCCCAGAGCAAGTGACTCAGTTGCACGAAAATAGAAACGGAAAATGTGAAACGGCTCTCGTTTTCAGGAAGTTTCGACCTAGGATAATGCCTTTATTATCCAATGGTTCTTTAACTATCATATAACATAGAGAGGAGTGTTTGTATAAATTCCTCTATAGAGTAAAGTTGAGCAAGCTTCTTAAAGATTTTAGTATGCTAATTGAAAGGAATCATGTTCACCATTCAAATGTGGAGATGTTATGGAAAGATTTTTTTCTTTTCCTTTTTCTTTTGGACTAGGTTATATGCATTTTGTTGTGGGTGAGCACTTGTAAAATAGTTTTAAATAACAACTTTCAAATTATTTACCTACAAAATATGAAAATCTATCTTCAAGAAAAGAAAACGTAAAATTTCATGTAAGTTCTTATAACAATATGCTCGCATATACTCTGTATAACTAAAATACAACGAATTAGTAATATAAAAACGACAAACAAAAATTCCTTAAATAATTAGCTCCGGTGGATATTAAAATCAAAATTTTAGTAGATTTTGATAAAAAAAAATTAATGAAATATGTGATTGAAAAATTGTGAATCTCATAAAATATATGGTTAAAATTAATTATTGATTTTAACTTATATTAAATTTTGTATCTTAATCCCTGCCAAACAGGGATTAGTAATCTCATATCAAACTTGACGTGTATGCTTGACCAAACTATAGGCTTCCACAGGCTCCAACGGTCAAAAAACAAGAATTCAAAATTTGAAATGTTTAAAATCTACCCATGTGCCAACGGTCATCTTTTATTCCTTCATTCTAGTAGACGTTTAACAATTCTCCCTCCCTCCAAAACCCGTCAAGAAATATTTTCTAAAATAAAAAATATCCTTTCCATCAAGAAATCATCCATCATCATAAAACAAGAAATCAGAGAAGCCCACATTTGAAAACCGGAAAGAAAAAGAATTCCATTGTATTCTTCAAAGAACCAGTAGTGAATTCAAGAAAAAGCACAAAAATGGAGGGTTCTAATAAAGGATTTTCATCATCAAACACTCCCAGATCTCCTCTGGTTCCAAAATCGCCACCTTCAGGTATGTCCCCTTCTCAATATTTAGTTTGATGTAAAATTTTGAATCTCGGGTCAATTGAAATACAATGTTTAAAGTTTACCGTTTTCAACTTTTTTGTAAGCGGAAAAATGGCAGTTTCCTTTAATTTTTTTTTTCTATTGATTTTTTTCAACCAAGAATCTATATTTGATTAGGTTCAGGAGAAAACAATGAGAATGATACAAGTCAAGACCAAATGAATTCCAAGTTGCATAACCCCAAGAAACTAGTAGCAAAACATTTTATGTCACCCACTAAATCTGCATCTTCAAAGATCGCTTTTCCAAAAAAGAAAATTCTGGCTGAGAGGAATGAAAACTCAAGCTTTTCGGATACCCAAATTCGGAAAACTCCAGATCTGGAAATGAAAAATAGCCCCTTAAATTCGAGAATTGGTTATTCTGGTCGATCCTCATCTTGGTTTATTCCATCTAAAAATTGTGCCCCCGTGTCAAATGATAATGGCGTTGTTGTTGATTCATCTCTGAAGCCTTATGACCCTTACACAAATTACCTCTCCCCGAGGCCTAAGTATCTGCGGTATGATCCAAACAAACGGCGTATGATCTTTCACTGTAAACTAAGTGAGAGCAGAGAGGGAAAAGATGGTAAAGTAATCCAGAAAGGTGTTGGGGAAGAGGAATCTTCAGCAGATTCTCTAGATTCCTCAGTTGGTGCTCAAGAAAACGAAGAAAACACAGAGGAAGTAGATGATAATATCGATGATGATGGTGTGGTGGAGGAGGAGGAAGAGGAAGAGGAAGAGGAAGAAGAAATTGAAGAGTTTGAGGAAAAAGGATGGAGTTTGAGAGGAGTATTAAAATTTCTGCTGCTATTGTTTGTCTGTTTTCTGTCAAAGACATACGTAAGTTCTATGAACTCTTCAGCACCATCACCAATTCAACAAGCCATTTTGTGTTTCAAAGCTGACCATCTTATGATTCAGAAGCAAATATGTGAAGCTGTATATTTGGAAGTGTATGGAGGTGGTTTCTTGGAAGTGGAAGAGAAAGGTAGTGGACTTGAGGTCCATAATATACTAATGGTCAAAGAAGATGATGATTTGGGCATGGAGGATAACAATACCGAGCCTGTTGAATTTGAGAGTGATTATGAAGTGGGTAAGAATAGTGAGCTTGATAATGTGAAAATGGTTGAAGTCTATAATGTGGAAAAGCTCAAGAGCAGAGAGGCAGAATTGGTTGAAGTCGATAGTGTGGAAAGAGTTGAGAGCAGTGAGGCTGAAATGGTTGAAAATGATACATTGCACATGGAGGTTAGTAAAAAGGAGTCTGTTAAACATGACTCTGATAGTGAAGTAGTTAAGACTTGTGAAGTTTCCAAAGAGGTGCCACTCGCAGTAGTTGCTGAAAGCAAGGATATAGAAGGTGGTGAAGTAGAGTATAGAGGCAAAAACTGCTCCAAGTGATGATGCTGGTGGCTATGAATTGGTGAAAGAAGTTGAGGGTTCTGACCAGTTGAAGAAGCCTAACACATTCCAGGAAGACCAGACACCACAGAATACTGAAGGGGCGAAGCAGCCTAGTATGGAACTTATAGAACCACAAGAGCTGCCTGTCAACTTGGTCAATGAAGTTGATGAAGAATTTGATAATGATGGTGAAAATAAGAAAGTTGGATCTAATATCCTAGTTGTTGCTGGAGTTTCTACTTTCTCCATAATATTGGCATCTCTAGCTTTTGTCTGTCGTTCAAGGAAAGGTAAAACTACTTCTGTAGAAGATTCTCTTCCTATGCTAAATCCATTTACATCTATAGTAGAGGAAAAAGTAGCACGAGTACATCCTGCACTGGAAGAAGAGTGCATTGAGAAGAGAACGACCCCAGAATTTCCAGCTGAGGAAGAGCACATTAGAAAGGAAATTGTATCTTCTATTAGGCCTTTATCCTTGTCTAGTTCAATAGCAGAAGCAACTAAAGAAGTTGGCAGTTACATCCATTCGCCAACCATTGAGTTGCTAGGAGAATTTGTGATTAAGGAAGTAGGCAGCTCCCACAGGAAAATCCCGGCGATTGAATACGAAGAGAGCAATGCTTCTCAAAAGGGGTTGAAATCTCGTCCAGTTTCTTCTCAGCCAATCTCACATGTTTCTACTAAAGATTCGCAGTCATATGGAAGCTTTACTGACGATAGGAAGATTTTAAAGAAAGAGGTAATATTGAATCACTCAAATTCAGTAGTATTTTTTGTTCCTTTTCCCTTTTGTCTTCTTTTTGAGCACTCCCATTTTTTTTATGTCATTTCAAGATTACAACACTGCTAAAACACTTCCAACCTTATGCAGGGAGGCAAAGATGGAGAATCCAAGATAGAATTAACTACTCCAGTTAGGCGGTCGAGTCGACTTCGCAACCGTTCAGTTGTGTCTCCATGAATTTTCTTCACTCTTCCGCTGGACTAGGTGAAGAGGTTGTTTACTTCTGTCAACTTTATTTTATCTTCCTACAATCTGTGTAGGATATGGTTGTTTGATTAGATTAGATTAATGTTTCTTAATTCAGATAATTAGTCTACATTTGTTTCTAAAAGTGGTAGTTCTATTCTCGCTCTTCCATTTTGCCATTCTTTTTTAACTTTCTCGCTGTGGTGAACATATATAATTATCCCAATATTAGAAGCCATAGTCTGTGTAGAAATCCTATTTGTAAAAGCTATGATCCAATGTTCACAATAGCATACCATTATATTTGTATACTTTTGTCGCATTTGGACATAAATATTTTTCGAAAGAAGGCAACAACATCCTTTTACGAGATTCGACTCTCTTTATTGGATCACCACGAGCATCCTCACAATGACATGAAAAACTCGAGTCATACTGACTTTATCAATTTAGCAATGGTTTTTTGACAAAAGAATTACTTATTTCGATCTTCATCTTAAAACCCTAAATCATAACCATTAGTAAAAAATTATTGCTTATTGCTACAAAAACTGTATTAAAAAATTACATTAAAAAATATATAATAATTAGTAAAAATCATTAATTATCTGTCAAAAGACAAAAAAGAAAATAGAAGGCAACCTTAAGGCCTACCCTTCCTATCGGGGATCCTCTTCCTCATGGCCTCTAATTAGACTTGCCTTTTCCTCCACAAACAAAAAATTTGATTCTAACTTTCATTCACCAAATAATTCCAACGGCAATTTTCCGGCAAAATCTCTTCCAGTTTTCTTGTACACAGGGAACAATCCGAATTTTTTTTCCCTATGGTAAACATGTTTTCATTCAATCAATGCTGAGGATTTTCTTGATCAATCCTCAAAAAGTTTGCCTTCTTCTTAATGGAGAAATTTGCATCCCGACCCCAATTTATTGAAAATAAGGCTTAGTTTGTTGTTTTCTTGTTCAATAATGCAATGTAAGAATTTGATATACTCTTGCAGCAGAAGAAACTTATAGAGATAACCAGTTCATGTATTTCTCTTCGTCAAGATTGTTCTTGGACAATCGAGACTTTGTTCGTTAGAAGAGGATAAAACTTACACGAATGGCTCAACATGGTCACACAAGGACTCGATCATTTTCCACTTCTCAACCACCTCAAGCTCAGAATTTGACAGACGATCCCGTGACAGATAAAACATCTCAGAGCACGGTATCATGTGTTTACCAGACACATATCGGAGGGTATTGGCGAAATGTCACAGTTTTATGGAGCAAGAACCTGATGAACAATTCGTTAAGCATATCGGTCGATAGCATGCAGAGTGATCATAACCAGACATGCAAGATTGATTTCAAACCTTGGCATTTTTGGGCGAAAAAGGGCTATAAGACTTTCGAGGTTGATGGAAATCAATTGGACGCCTATTGGGATCTTCGTTCGGCAAAATTTTCCGGCAGCCCAGAACCCTGTAAAGATTTCTACGTCGCAATAGTATCTGACGAAGAAGTGGTGTTATTAATAGGGGATTACAAGAAAAAGGCCTATAAGAGGACAAAATCCAGACCTGCCCTTGTTGATGCAGCTCTGTTTTCTAAAAAAGAACACGTTTTCGCCAAGAAATGTTTCTCCACAAGAGCAAAGTTCGACGACAGGCAAAAGGAGCACGAGATCATCGTAGAGAGTTCGACATCAGGGAATAAGGATCCCGAAATGTGGATTAGCATAGACGGGATTGTATTGATCCACATTCGGAATTTGCAGTGGAAATTCAGAGGAAATCAGACCGTATTAGTTGACAAGCAACCGGTACAAGTCTTTTGGGACGTACATTCTTGGTTATTCTGTGCCCCGGGATCCACTCACGGGATGTTCATCTTCAAGCCCGGTACATCAGAAGCGGATAGTGATAAGGAGGAAAACAGCCGATGTGATGATAGTGACTGCAGCGACAATAGCTGGTATTACTCGACGCAAAGCTATGCTAAAGCCTCACAGTTCTGTCTTTTCCTTTATGCGTGGAAGATCGAGTAGAGAAAATCTAGTATACAATCATGGTCTTCAAATTACTGCAGAAATATTTTGGCAAATACTTTTCAAGAAAGTAGAATTCACAGGCAAAATTCATTATCTACACTACTTATTAAACAAATTATTTAATAATTTGATCCCCATAGAAGAAGAAGAACAAGATCAGTAAACAAATTGTGGAACAGATTCAGTCCTTCATCTCACTTAGATTATAGGCCTTATCAATATGGTCCATAGTATTAACTTGGGCTTTCTGAATCCATTTTCATGGTCCACCACATTTTCAAGAAGAAATCTTTAGTTGCCATTTTCATAATCTAATCTTGTACACTTTCGGAACTTCTTCTACAAGTCCATCATGATATGATTCAAAATTTTGCATTCTACTTAAGTTGTTTAAAATTTTATAGTATTCAATGAGAAAAGGAGATTAAATTTTAGCTGTCTAATACAATTTAATACTACAAACCAAACATACGCTAACAACGATAAGATATTTCGAGCTCAAGTCTTGCCATCGTTCATTTATTGAAAGTTCATGAATAGTATAGCTCAGGCTCTTGGGCAACATGCTATTGCCTTTTCATATTCTTTCAATGTAGTTTGGCTTGGAAGTCCCCGAATTTTATGAATGAGCTTGTAAAATGCAATAATTCTCATCGAAGCTATGATTTACCTTCAATGAAATAGAGAATAAAAGAATATCAATTAATTGTAGAAGAAGTTCTTTTTGCGTTTTTAATAGTTTAAATTTTTAGATGAAGCAACTTAATATCATTCAGAAAATTATAAAAATTACGCATGACAAGCATTTGATGAATTTGGGATTCTTTTGTAACAGAATTTTCTAAAAATAGTAAGCGATCTCCACACGTACGTAGATCAAACCTCTTTTTGGATAACTATTATTGAGTTGAAAGCTTCTTACATGACAACATTAGCGAAGAGGACCTAAAATGCCACACCTCTATCTATCAAACTTACTTTAGACAACATCGGATCGATCAGCACGTGAATTTAAGATCATGTTCGTGACTTTCCGTCTCTTGATCTAACTAATCATAGGTGTTATTGCCTTCTTCATAAAATATTTGGGCTTATGCCGTTTTCTGATTAATCAAATCATTGCGGAAGGCAAAAGAGTGGTCTTCTTGCATTAGGACCGACTAATCACAAAATAATTATAATTAATGATGGTTTCATATGAATCATTGGGATGGAAATTAAATGAATTCACTTTACATCGTGATTTAATGAATAATGGTTGATTGAATACGGTGTTTAACTTAGGGACCCACCCATGATTTCCAACTTTCGGCTGGTCAAACAACGTTGTAAAGACACAAAAATAATGCAATTAAATCCCTTTTGATTTAATTAAAAAGTTGATAAAAGTTGTATCAATAATTATAAACCACGTGAAATTCATAATTTTTATCAACATTTCAATCACATATTTAGCGTCCGATGACATGACTTTTGCTTTTGCTTTCTATAGAAGAATTTTTGAAGGAAACTACATTTATTTTTATTTGAAAATTAATTTTTAAAAGAACTTTATATTCTGGAAGTGTTTTTAGCAAAAAATTACATTTAATTAATTAATTAATTCCAAACGGACCTTTAATCATTTTTTTTATCAAAATTTACTAAATTTCAGTTCTTTAGCTAAACCAAAGAGTGGCTAAAATTGAATTACGAAAAAAACTAAAAAAAAAAACCCACGAGATCATAATTATAACTTACATATAGTTTGACAAAAGCGACAATTGATATTCAAGCCAAAATCGATGTATTTCACCCTAATTGCCTAGCTACAACCGCGAGAAAAAAAATCATATTATTCAAATTTATCGAGAATAAGCTTGATTACAATGATAAAATTGTAGAACTCGTATGATAGATCATCTTCGTGTTCTTTTGTGAAGTATCTTACCTTTCGGCTACAAAATTAATTAGAAATACTCATTAACTTACCGTCTTATGTCTTGGAATGGTGGTTTGGGTTAGGATTTTGTAAACAAAAATTGGTTTGCATGGCAAATGAGTTCGTGAATGGAGAATAGGCAAGATTTGTAGAGGGAAAATTCACTGATCCCATACTATGCCCTGATTCTTCCAGTGCTTTGATTTGTGATCTGAGGAATTTGAGATAATTAGCAGCTTCATCAAGCATTGATGCAGTGTCCATCTTGTTACCTCCTGGGACCAGCCTTTGCAAAACCCTAAATCTTTCACTTATCCTTTCTCTCCTTTGCCTTGCAGCCACAGTTTGTGGGTCTGTTGATATTCTAATGTTCTTCCTCTTGGGCTTCTCCATGGCCTCCATGGTGAGATTTATCTGTTGAAAATAAGATTTAAATTAATAGGTTCAAACCTTGTAGCCATTCATTTATGTAAAATTATGCACGAGACAGTTAAAAACGAATTTGATTTGCACGCGAAGAACACATTGAATATAAAAATTATATGTATAAATGGGATCATTCTCTAACCAATTAACTTTTTGATGAAATTATTGACATGGTATCAAAGAGACTATCCATTATAAAAAATTATGCACCTGACCGATAATTGACGTAGATAAGGTTTAAATGAATACATGTGACTCTTCTTGAAGAGCTCGAGTTTTTAGATGATATGGTTTGCATTACCGGCTTGAATGCTGCAGCTCGGTATATCATCTCTTTCATTTGCGCCATAGCGTCTGAGTCGGGTTCGAATGAAGATACATGTTGCTGGAAATTGATGTGTGACAAATTTGGATGTTTATCCGATCTGGATGTCTTGGATTTTGCGAGGCTTTCTATGAGTTCACTCTGTGCACTACTTCTCTTTGTAGGGTAAAGCTTTATGCTTGAAGATCTGGGTTGATCGGCATTTTGTTCTGTAGGTGTTTGTGAAAATGTCTCCTTGAACTGATTTGTATGGCTGTGGCTATTGCCTTCCTGTTTTCCATTGGAGACATGAGATACAGGTGCTAGTGATGAAACTGCATGAACAGTACCGAAATTGTTCCATGAGTTTTTGCAATCAGAAAAAACCTTGGAAATCCTATCGTCTTCTACCGATGTGTCTGTGTGGCTGTTGGTTGTAGATAGCAAGCAATCTAAGGAATCCAGAGAGACAGTTCTTGTTGAGATTCCAGCTTTTACCTCTTGGAAGCCATTAATGGCAGTTTTTGGATGGCTTCCAATTCCTAAATCAGCTGTTATTAGGCCATTTTTTGGGGTGGTCGAGCAAGGCATTTCTGCATTTATGATCTCTCTCCAACTTGCACCAGGCCCTGATTTTGCATCCTGATGCAGCAAAATCCTGCAGTTCGAATTAAAATGTGTTCCAGTAGCCAACACAGGCCTCAGCTGCTGAACCACATCATGTTGCTGATTGCTCCATGTGGAGGAAGTATTTGAGACACCAGGTGAATAATTCCAATCAAAACTATCCATTTGATTTAAGAATATGAGTAGAACGTTTCTCCTGAAAGAAACACGATTTAGTATATAGAAGCAAGATTTGAATCAATACATGTGACCCTACTCCAGAAGAGATGGTTAACATGATATCATAGTCACGCACCTACGTTTGAAGTCTTGGCTCCAACCAAAATGAAAATTGTGCACATGAGGGGCGTATATAAGACAAGATTTAAATGCATACACTCGACCTTCTCTAAACATTAAGCTTTTAGATGAGACGGTTAACAAAATCAAGCACAACCAACATATATGTCTTCAAGTCTTAATTGTATGTGAAGCCAGAATTCTGTTAAGCTTATCAAAAAATCTAATGATTTTAAGGAATAGAATTTAAACCTCAACAAACGGAGAAGAAATGATAAAGAAAGTTATTGAAGAGATTTTTTTCTCAAACCTTAGCAGCTTGTAGGGCTAATATTCTTGATTCCTTGTAAGATGTTGGTTTGAATACATGTCTATATAGGAAGAATGAAAAGAGGGTTCATGTTTATGTGCTTGTACATACAAGAAAACATGTTGAATTAAAGGAGAATGTAATAAAATATAGTTGTCTTCAGATTCAAAAGGTAACAGTAGATGTGGCGGTTTTGAAAAGATAAGGTTTTATTATGGGTCGGCACTTTGGTGGGGCTGTAAGCAATGTGAATTCTGCACTATGGGAACACGAAAGTTCAGAGAAATTTGATATTTAATTATTTGTTTAGTTATCCAATAAACTTTAAATAATATGAATTCTTTTTCGACGTGAGTTCATTTTAATTGTTAGATACATCGGACCGTCCTTATCAACTTAGATTCTTATCAACCCCCACAACACATTATCTCCCTTCTAACATCAGGATTTTAACAATCTTCATTTGGTGAAGTCATGACAAGCGTCGACACTTAAGTTAGCATTCAACTTTGTGAATTGAATAAATATATTGATAGAGTATATACGTGTCTGAAGATTTTCGACCCAAATTTATGAAGAATTAATGTAAAAGTGAGAGGGGACATTGACACGACCTCCACAATTACAACTAGCTAGAGGAGAAGAAGCAACTTTTAGATCCACAAACATAAGTAATGAGATGACATCTCCATTACACAAACTTATCGAAACTTCTCAATTTCTGTATTAAAGATCATAGCACTATTTTTGAGATGTACATAAGATAATTGACTCTTGCCCATCCTAAGCAATCCCTTAGTCTTACAAGATCTTCATTCGGTTGAAAATTTTGATAGATTCTTCACGAGAACCTTAATAATATTACACGGTTGTCAACTCTTATGTTTTTCTTCGTTTTCAAATTTTTAGAATTCTATAAGGTATCATTTTACTGTAATCTATTTATTTTTTCTCAAGTATGTTATCCACTTATTTGAATAATGTTTTAAGAGTAGGGATGACAATGAGACGGTAGGGCTCGGGGTTGACGGGGTAACCCTCCTCACTTACTGTCCCATTTAATTAACTATTTAATTTTTATATACGATTTAAATCTATAAAAATAAAACAAAAATATAATATTTGGCAGGTCCAAGGGACCATATTTGTCGTCCCACCCGGATTTCACGATAGGACATGGCAATAGCCACGTACCAAGATATACATTCAAAAAGACAAATTAACTTCAATAAATTGTTTGTATATGACTGTGATTGGTTTAATTTTTATCTATTTTTAGAAAATTTCAACATTTGATTATTTAAAAATTAAGAAAAAGATCGATGCGAATGAAACCTAATCAGCTTAATATTAGTGGCTCACACGTGAACACATGGTTCTTGTTCACCATCACATCACTAAAAAAATACATTCTTTCTATTTTAATGTGCATCAAGCACTATTAGATAGTGTCGTCTGTTAGATATGTATGTAATAAATATAATATGTGAAAGAAATAATTAATTCAGATGAAGTGTCCAATTGGTAAAAAGTGTGGGAGGTCAGGGGTTCGAATCACACATCACGCATTATATTAAAAGGTCTTTGATTGAGGTCTTGAGCTTTCTTGATTCTAATAATTATTATTATTTTTTAATTATTTAATGGATCAACTAGCCAGAAAAATATTACCGTTTTTAACTGTCGAGTATTAACAACTCATTACCACTAGCCATAAAAATTGCAAATAATATGAGATCGTGGTGGAGGCAGTTACATCATTTTTTCGGGGGTTCGAGTCACACCTCACGAATTATATTAAAATGTCTTTGATTGAGGTCTTGAACTTTCTTGATTATAATAATAATTATTATTATTTTTTAATTATTTAATGGGACAACTAGCCAATAAAATATTACCGTCTTTAACTATCGAGTATTAACAATTCATTATCACTAGCCATAAAAATTGCAAATAATACGAGATTATGGTGGAGGCAGTTACATCATTTTTCTGCATATATAAACACATATCTGGGCATTAGAAAATCATTACAAATACGAAATTGTATCTTCTTATTCAGTAAAATATTATACTCAATTTTA
>CAIGRT010148946.1:0-12226 GCA_903798405.1 Fraxinus platypoda | reverse complement strand
ATATGTTGAAATTATCCAACACACTACTCATCCCACTAATGAAAAACGAATTTACCGTGCCACTATTGACTTGCACGAGTTGGCTCCTGAACTTGTAAGCTCATATGCTAGCCATCTCGCTATAATAAAAGTAAAACATGCAATTTTAGAAAGACATATAAAAATAAAAATAAAAATAAAAATAAAAAATTAGCAAGCCACAAATGGCTCACAAGCTTAACCATGCTTTGGTTGAACTAACCAAGTGACTTGATTCGCACCATTTACCACCTGCAAGCCCGTTTTCACAGCATACAATAGCCTTGCGTCGTAGTTATAAAACGAGTATTGGTTGAATACAATTACAATAAAACCTCGATAAATGAATGTTATGATTAATATTCTCGCTTAAATAATAAAATTCTTCCGTCCCGACTTGGGTTAGTCTACTAAATTAGTAATCTCACTAAATGCATAAGATAATAATTTTTTTTAGATTCCTTAAAACCCAACGAAAATATAAAGTAATAATTACTTAAATTCATAGAAGTTTATACTAATACAAATTAACAAATTTTTAATTTGACAATATTTTTTTTCAATTCGCCCCTTTTTTTAAATTATACATCTAAAGTTTTTTTGCTTTTTCTTTGCACCCAAACCAAACTGAACTTCATCCCTAATTTTTTGCAATGTACATACTATATTCGACATATTTTTTTCATTTTGTACATAGTAATTACTTAAAGTTACGACTATTTGAAATGCCTCTTTTAAAGAAACAGTTGGTAAAACACAACTATCATCCAGATCATGATCATCATTGATAAGTATATTGAGTACCCCTTAAATAATAACTTCATTGATAGGAGATTTCATTACCGCGTTATTTTGAAGCCAATGCATGTAACATTGATGTTTCCTCTAATGTATGTACATATGCGCCTTTTGTGTACAAATTTTGAATCACCACATTCAATATTTTTTCAAAAAAGTAAAAATAAAAATTCCTACATGTATTATAATAAAATATAATTCAAGTTATAAAAATATAAAAAAACCTATAAATTAATAATCCCTCTAAAATAATAATTGCTTTCGATCTCAACATTATTAAGCCCCTGTTTGGTAGAAATTTAAATCAGATTTTTAATATATCTTGATAAAATGTGTGATTGAAAAGTTGTGGATTTCATAAAATATGTGGTTAAAATTAATTGTTAACTTTGACTTGAGATTTTAATTTGATTTCAAAGCAAACCAATCCAAACAGGGGCTAACTGTATATGTTGAGATACATGGCTTAAATATTAAGTTTTTCATAAACCAACCGGTTAGTTGCCTGCTAAACCAACCATTAAATGTCCAATCCCATGAAATTATTTATCTCACGTTCTTACAAAACTTGTTTTTACGTATTCATTTTCGGCCACACGTTCACACAATAAAATATTTATATGTAAATTCAAAAATTTTCTTTACTTTTTAATCACATCCATAATATATTAAATATAGAATAATTTTTTGGACGATTATATCCCTACTACAATTCAATTATTTCAATAATATCTTACTTATCATTTTTTAATATGTATTTAATTTACAAATTATAATAAATATTATAATTAATTCTCAATTAATTAACATTCACATCTGTTTAATTAATATTAATTAGAATTTCACATTCATATTTACATTTACATTATTCACATTCATTTAATTAATATTAATTAGAATTTCACGTTCAAGAATGCCATTCATTATTCACGTTCATGTGTGCTAATTAACATCAAATTTCACTTAATTAAAAATTAAATTATGTTCATTTAATATAAATGATTTAATATTCATTGTCATGTATATATATTCTTTGTTATTAATTCTAAATTAATTAACATTTCCGTTAATTCATATATCGTATTTGTCATTCATCTTCATCTATAGATTTAATTGAAATTCTAATATTCACATTCAAGTGTGCATTTCACTATTTACGTGTGTGTATAATAATTAACATTTATTTTCAAAAATTTACATTTCTCTCATATTTAGATAAAAAAGAGTAAATGGAGTCTCAATATTACTTTCATAGAACTTAAAGCAATTCAGAATGACGTGCAATGCACGTTCAACTACCAGTTCTTCAAAAATTCATTATTCAAAATAATGTGTTTTTTTTTTAAAAAAAGCCACCAAACGGGCTAAAATATCATATTCAAGATCGGCTACATGAATCAAACCCCGTATTATACAGGCCCGGACTGCGAAAATATCCACCCCAACACCACCCACTCACCCATCCACGCTCTATAACTCAACATTCTAATCATACAGCACAGCTGGGCTAACTATGGTACCAATAGTGTATATAAAATTTATGATGGTAGGAACCACACGTGAGCACGGCTGGACCTTTCTGGTGTCTCACATTATTATAAAGTGATCAATAAGCAAAATACAAATGCATCGACCATAAATAACTGTCCCCACCATTGTTACTGTCATAAACAGCCTGTCCAGCTCCCAACAGCCAAGTATACATATACATGGCCATTGTAATAAATATATCAACCCCACCAAGGATGTTCTCTTATACACCAAAAAATTATACATCTATGTCGAGTCGAACATATCAAACATGTTCAAAGGATTAAACAAACTCCAACCGGTCCGCGTGACCAAATAAAGATTGAAAGGAATCCTACATAAACAGTTTGCAACTAGAGCACTGTCGGCAGAGAGATAAAAGGACAATTATGAACACAAATCTGAGTGAAGTATACCAGTGAAGTGACTCACAAGACACTTAGCCTTAGCCCCTGTTTGACTCTCATAATTTAGAACTTATTTTATCTCAACCTCATTTTCAACCACACATTTCATTAACTTTTATCAAAATCTAATTTTCAGCAAAACCAAACAAGGGTTCTGTGCAAAAAATGGGTAGAAAGTTAACAAGAAGCGACAAGAATTGTACAACAAGTAATACTGCATAATTGATTATAGATAATTAAAATGGCAATGAAGGGAACTCAAGAAAGTGATCTCATATACATGGCCTTTTTATGACATACAACTTAAAGGAATCGAAGCAAAAGAAAAAAGAAAAACTACTATGATTTGGATCATTTACAAATGTAGCAGCACTGCAACCATGAATAAATGTTAAAAAAAATGACAAAATACCTTGCTAATTGTTCGACTAGATAGATACTATTTTGGAAAAGGAAAGGCGTAGGACCTGTGATGCACATCGCCACCGCCATTAGAAGGGACACAAGAAATCATACTGACATTTAAGGACTGATGTTGCATTCCCGCAAATATATGTGATCATAGTCAACAAATTTTGCCCAATTGTTATGAAACTTCGGTATGCCTATCTCAAGCCATGGCTTCAAGTTTCCATTATAATGTACGACTGCTGCTCGCTCAATCTCCTTCTGGGATATACTGGGATTATAACCAAGGCCCAAGACATGCCAAGATTTATCCAGTGCATAAGTTTGGTTCCAAAAGGTTATCAAACCAGGTGGCAGAGTCCCGAGTTTCCATAACAGTCTGTCAACATTCTGAGCACAATACAGACAATTTTGCTTCAGGTTTACAGACAAAATTCCGAAATGCAAAATTTCAGAAATCAAAATGTTCACATGCAGTAAATGTTTAAGAATGTACTATATACCACTATTTGAATACTCAAAGCCAATACACTCTGAATTTAATTGAATAATTAATTAAAAAAAGAGGCCAATTTAGGCATTATTTTTCATACCCCAATGTTAGTATTGAATGCATATTTACTTGTAGGTTAGTTCATGTGGTCAATGAAAAAAAGGTGCATATAAGAACAGGTTATACTAGTTATCTTTAAAAAAACAAAAAAATTATACTTGTCTTACCAGATTCTGCCATTTGTGGTACACCCCTGTGATATTTTGGTTCCTCCATTCCTTAAGATCAAATATGTTCATTCCAAATGCCCAACCACAAGCACGGGGATTGAAGTTTTTTGAAATAAGAGGATTCGAAAAGTTGAGGTAACGATCAAAGCGGTGAAAGCTTTCTCCACATGTCTCAACCACACCAATCACCTTTCCCTTTAGATCAAGATACCAAAGAGGAGTAAGATCCTTTTGGACCACTACATCATCATCTAAGAACAAAACCTTGTCCAGTTTTGGGAAAATTTCGGGAAGGTAAAACCGAAGATGATTCATGATAGAGAGGTACTTGGGATTTCTAAATTTCAAGTTTGAATCAGATTCAACACGACGACTCTTGAAGTAATAATCAATCATGGAGGGAGAACCCAACTGCTTAAGAACTGGACTATAACTTGAGTTCAGCCATGTGAACTCTTCAACATTCTGAACCTGGATTGTAGCTTTGCCTGGTGGGTTTGCCAAAAACCACATCTTCATTGCAGCATAATTGAGCCTATCAGTGACAATGTGGAACACATGGTTTGAAGGATTCTGCTTGGGATGAGACAAGAAGTTAACATTAAAAAAGAAAACTTCATAATTAGAATACATTTAATATGAAAAAGATATCAAAATTCTCTGCATAACCATAATGTAAAATCATTTTGGATTAACTGTTTCACCTTTGCATTAGATATAGTTGAGTTTACAACAACCGCTGTAGCCAATATGTTATCTGAAAATAGGGCATAGTGGTATAGCTTGGGATCTTCTAATTTCTCTTCATTCGGAAAGTGCTGTTGAGAAGAATTCAACATGAAATAGTCCGTCGAAAGGCGCAAAGGAAGACAATGAAGTCCTTTAGGAATTGTCTTGGCAGTTAGATGTGTCAAAAACAAGGCCTGTTTCCTGTGGACTCGAAGCTGATCTTCAGTTGAATGGAGCATTGCACGAAGCTTCTTTGCCACAGCAGCACAATCATCTTGTATTTGCTTGCCTTTTGACAAAGTAAGCTCCATAGCCTTCAACTTCTCATAGGCACTAAATTTAGATGGCAATTCATATTAATAAACGATAGCACAAGAACATGAAAAATTAAGCAAAAACAGACAGACAATACATAGTTGAACCAAAGAAAACACCTATTTGACAATTCCATGAGCTTTTTGATTCCTTATAAACATTTAGAAAGTTGTAATATTCAACAAAAAGACTTACTTTCTTGGTAACTCAGAATCCTTGCTGGCGATCCCAAGTGCTCGTTGAACTTCCTTCATACGCAATCGGAGCTCCCTAATAAAATGGGCATTGTTTCGAGTTGCTGATAGGGAAAGATAAACCTTTCCTCTAATGAGCTGATCTTTAAGAAGACGAACATGTGCATCTGGCAAAATTGATTGATCATTCTGTTTCGCAGTTGTAGTTTTTGCTTGCTCCAACACACTGTCTTTCCCAGAGATTTGGAAATGATGTCGCCCATGTTTTGTTTCCTAAGGAAGCTCAGAGAGAGAAAATTGGAAATTTAGACACTATGTAAAGCCCACTACACACCCAAATCCAAAGAAAACAAAAGATGAGGGAACTACGAATCCAACCTATAGGCCTCAAGGCTATAACCCATATATCTAAAATACATTCTAGAATTGCATCAATATCAGAACTAAATTTTCATTCCAACCAGCGTTCCAACAGTCATGTGCATTAGGAAATGCAAAGGTACTATCAGAAGAATATGTTAAAATTAAGGTAAATCTAAGAACTCCATTTTAAAACAAATTCAGTCTTGACACTTTTCAATACTAGACTAGAGGTTATAACAACATAACTTAATCATGAATTTGACAGAACCCCAACCCCCTTCTTCTTCCCCTCCTCTCTTCATACAGAACATAAAGATAGATAATTTATACCCTAAAAGCACCCTAAAAGCAGATTTCGATGCTTGACAATCCAATATACATCAGATCACCATGCATCATCCAGAATGGAAAGGAAGTAAATTGCACATCTCAAACCTAAACATGAAAATCTAAGCAAGGGATTTATGAATTATGGCATATTAGGAATGAAAATCACAGCAGGAACTGTAAGGTACATGAACACAAAGAATTAACCTTGTCTAAGGAAACATTCTCCATCGTGTGCTCCGAATCCTGTGACTTCATTTCTTTCTTTGCTTCAGTTTGTGTTTCCCAACTTCCATTTTGACCAATTGATTTGGTCTTCTGTGAACTTCTTCCATCCGTCTGAGTTTCAAGGACCATATCAGTCACCTGTCTTATGGGATTCTCATCATCCACAGACTGATTGTCTCTGCTATTGGTGTTTGTGGTTGATAATGTGGTTTGGCCTTCCATAGATTCTGTTGACGCATAAACATAATTAAACATTTCAAAAAGTTGACAGAATCACAACCCAAAATTCAATCTAATTCAGGTCATGGGAAAATGTAGGTAATAAAAAGATAAAGATGTGAATAAGTACCTTCAGTAAGCTGTCTGGTGACATGGGCATTCTCCCCATCAGCAGCATCAGAATAATTTGAAAGAGATGGAGTCGAATTCTCTGAATAAACAATGCCCAATGGTTCTTCCAGTATTGCAGATGACTCCTGTCAAATAAACCAGAAAAGTAAAGATCTGAGATTCCATAATTGGTTAAGAAAAGGAAAATAAAAATATTATTAATATATACCTGAGGCAGTACATTTAAAGGTGAGGAAATACCACCAAATGTCTGCAAATAGAAAATGCAAGAATTGGAAAGTTGTCTTTAACCATTAGAACAAGGCATAAATCTACAGTTATAGGGTAACAAAGAGTGACTTACAAAGGGTGAAACATCTTCAATAAATTCAATTTTAGCTGTAAAGCAGAAAGAGAAATACAGATCAAACAAACTAAAGAGGAAAAAGAAGAGGAAATGAAGACGAAAAAGAACAGGGAAAATAGAGCATTACAAGAAGAGGAAGTAAAATAGGTTGCAAGAATGTCGGTGTAGATAACAATAGGAGCAAGAACAGTCACCATAAGCAAAAAAAACACTGATTTTCTCAGCTTCATCTTCATCTTCCTATCCTTATACCCTCACACTAACAAGCCTCAAGGTCTCAAGACCAAATCTTTATGCCCTAAAATCGTTAATACAAACATCCCAGCGAAGGGGAAGTGAAGAATTTCTTGAAAACCAAGCTTCTCTCCTGAATTTTGACAGAATTTTTAGATTAAAGAAAGCCTCAAGAAAAGGAGTGTGGATTCGAGGTCTTTAATGGAGTATATCTGAATGAAGAATCTTTCTTACATTCGTAGCAAAACAGACAAGAAATGTCGGATGTTCAAAACCCACAGCAACAGCAAAAGCAACAGCCAGTGAAATTAAAAAAGTAAGAATCTTTATATAACTTGACTCTGAGACAATCTGTTCAAAACAAGGGAGAGCAAGAGTAAGATGAAGAAGATGTTCTACGAAGAGGAAAGAAGATAAAAGGAAAAGTTTTTTTTTTTGGATGCGGATGTGAATTCACTGAATTGGGATTTGGGCGGTGCGTGTTTTACTCTGTCCTTTTAATCATTATTATTTTCCTCTTCTCATTTCTTTTCTTTCCGTTGTAAATTGTAATTTTAGACGTTAAGGAAATGAGACGAGCTGCTGTGTCAGGTCGGTAAAAGAAATGTGTGACGGGGTGGGTTGGTGTTTTAACATTTTTGGGGGGTTNGTAAAAGAAATGTGTGACGGGGTGGGTTGGTGTTTTAACATTTTTGGGGGGTTTTTTTAACGGTTTTGCTACAGGTACATCACCCCTTACATAAGAGGTGACATAATGCACAAGTGGCGCATCTTCATTGGAGGGGAGTCTCGACCCACATGTGGGGCCTCGGCACCCCTCCAATGAGGAGGTGCCACTTGTGCATTATGTCACCCCATGTGTAAGGGGTGATGTACAAGTAGCATAATTCTTTTTTTAATGAGTTGAGCCTCGGGACCCACCTCATGTGAGATAGCCTGTAAAAGGCCTGTGAGGGAAAGCCTGGTAGAGAGGAAAAATCCTAAGGAAATAATCCACAAAAATTAGATAGAATACACACAACGGGTGGGTCCCATTTTTTTGGCAATATTTAATTCAAGTGGGGCCCGTCTTGTGAAATTCAAATTCATGTACAAAATCTAATTTTTTATCCTATACCCACAGCATTTTTCAAGAAAGTTTAAATGATCTTAAACCCATAACCACACTTCCATAAGTAAGAGATAAGCTACGCAAAGTGTCGGGGTCCTCACTTTCAAGAATGTTTCATAATTATTAGTACTACTATAATTCTTGCTAAACTAGAGTCCATGTTACTTAAATTGAAAATTAGTAAAGGATAAATCCGGTAATTATAACTTCTTTTTTTTATTTTATTCGATAATTCTACTTTAATTTTGTTTAATCGAATAATTACATTTTGATATGATTTCAATCCACTAATCACGCTTTATTTTAATTTTAATTGAACAATTATATGTTAATTTGATTTCAATTAAGACAACTTTGTCAAATTACAATAATCATATTTGACGACGTGATGGTCTACAAATGTTAGTCATTACATGTAATAGTTGGTTCCAGAATGTGAAATAGCCCTTGTTTGACATCCATTTTTTTTTCACATTCTCATTCTCATTCTCATTTTTTTTCTCTTTCTTCATTTCAACCACACATCCTATCAATAAAATAATATTACACATAAACCCAAAAATTCTCCTTACTTTTTAACCACACATTCTTCCATCAATCGCTATTCCAAATCAAATTCTTCTCCAAAATTTGTGTCAAACACACCCTTAGTGTCATTTAAGAAGAAATTTATTTAAAAAAAACACTATTCAACAGAACACTATTCACAAGGGTTTGCCACTTTTAAATATAGTGGATGTTTCATAATTATTAGTACTACTATAATTCTTGCTAAACTAGAGTCCATGTTACTTAAATTGAAAATTAGTAAAGGATAAATCCGGTAATTATAACTTTTTTTTTAATTTTATTCGATAATTCTACTTTAATTTTGTTTAATCGAATAATTACATTTTGATATGATTTCAATAAACTAATCACGCTTTATTTTAATTTTAATTGAACAATTATATATAAATTTGATTTCAATTAAGACAACTTTGTCAAATTACAATAATCATATTTGACGACGTGTTGGTCTACAAATGTTAGTCATTACATGTAATAGTTGGTTCCAGAATGTGAAATAGCCCTTGTTTGACATCCATTTTTTTCTCATTCTCATTCTCATTTTTTTCTCTTTCTTCATTTCAACCACACATCCTATCAATAAAATAATATTACACATAAATCCAAAAATTCTCCTTACTTTTTAACCACACATTCTTCCATCAAACACTATTCCAAATCAAATTCTTCTCCAAAATAGGTGTCAAACACATAAACACAACTTCGTTAAAATAAATAGTGGACGTCTTTTATTTACCATCATGTCATCAATTTTAGGGTGTGTTCTGTCATACTTAAAATTCAATTAAAATTGAAAATATAGTCGTTATTGGATCTCACTCGTCTAATAAAAGTCAACAATAACGACTAATTTTTCAATTTTAATCTCTACCGAACACGCCATTAGTATATCCAAGTGAAGAAATTAGATGGAATTATCTTTTTGAAATCAAATTAATGTGTGGTTATCTGATCGAACAAAATTGAAGTGCGATTACCTTACTGAAATATATTGAAAGTATAGTTGCTGCGAATGAATATTTATTGGATCAATACTAGAGAATGAAAAATGTGTATCCTATCACTGGAGAATCAAATACTACAAAATTGAACGTGAAGAAACAAAGTTAAGTAACCCAAATGCTACAATATCCTACTTATCCATAGGTCTGGGCCTTATGCTGCAAAGTTTTCAATGGACCTGTTTGATATATATTTTATGACAATAATTTTTGTAAAAAAAAAAAAAAAAATTTTGGAAGAATATCTAGTTAAAAAGTTGAAAAAAAATTATGGGTTCACGTGAAAAATTATTTTATTGAGAGAATATGGGATTGAAAATGAATTTAAAGAAAAATAAATTTTAAATAATCTCTACCAAACAAGTACACAATTGTTTATTTTTTATTATTTGCTTGTGGGTGTTTGGTGGGGATTAAAATTGAATTTTTAGCCCCCGTTTGATACACATTTTTGGAAAAAGAATGCATTTTTACTGTTGATGTGATGGGAAATATGTGGTTGAAAAGAAGGAAAAGTTATTGATGTGATGAAAAATATTATTTTATTGAAGAATGTGTGATTAAAAATGAGTACAAAAATGAGAATNAAATTGAATTTTTAGCCCCCGTTTGATACACATTTTTGGAAAAAGAATGCATTTTTACTGTTGATGTGATGGGAAATGTGTGGTTGAAAAAGAAGGAAAAGTTATTGATGTGATGAAAAATATTATTTTATTGAAAAATGTGTGGTTGAAAATGAGTAGAAGAATGAGAATGAAACAAAAAATGTAGCTCAAACAGGGCCTTAGTAAATTATGATAGAAGTTTTTGAAATGTGTGATTGAAAAGTTGTTGAACCTATGAAAGATGTGGTTAATATTGATTGTTTGACTTTGACTTAGATTAAAATCTGATTTTGATCCGAAACAAACAGGGTCGTAAAGTTCTCATATAGATGCTCCTATACACTAACGTATGTGAAATAGGTACAATATCCTTGCTCCAGTTTGAGCTCCGTTTTAATTTTAATGCATTTTTTTTCTTTTTTCTTTTTAATCACATATTTTTCAATAAAATAATATTACACGTAAATCCAAAAAATATATTATCTTTTAACCATACATTATAAAAAAAAATCACTATTTCAAAATGCATTTAGGAGCCCAAACAGGTTGTATAAAGCATTAAGGAATCTTGATGGGACCAAAAAAAAAAAAAAACAAAAACAAAAATCTGAAGCTGGGTAATTTTATTCAAATAGTTTCTATACTTTGTTGAAGCCAATATCAAGAGGCTGATCAATCACCGAGCTCCAAATGCAATCCACAGGTTCTTGAAACATACATAAATAATTCTCATCAATCTTGTAATCATCGCCAAAATTCTGATCAAGTGATGAGCAAACACAAGAATTCTCTATACAAAACTGATCAAGATTTTCTGTAAAAATGCTGGGAATTTCATATAAACATGTACCAAATGTGTCTTGGATTTCCAAATATTCATCACTTTTAAAGATCACGCTCTCGTTGAGCCAAGGAAAATCGAAAACTCCACCCTCTTTGCAGCACTCAGATTCTGGCTTCTTTTCTTTATTGGTTTCTCGTTTTTCTTTTTCTTTTTCTTCTTCTTCTCTTCTTCTCTTTCTGTTCTCTCTCTCCATCAATTCTGTATCTTGAAAACACGAAAACCCGAACAAACAAAGTTAGACGATTGCTACATACCTAAATGAATCAAACAGCACACACACACATATATACATACTATGGGATTTGGAGATAAATGAAACCGTTTTTATCCACACAAAAATAGTACATAAAAAATGCACGCCATCTGTCAAGCCTTTTACCAGAGCATAGTTCTCTCCGCCTTTCCTTCGATCTCTCTTTTTATGTGCATTCAAATTAGAGGCCATAAAATTTGTCACTCTATTCTTTAATCAAAATGATGCAAGCAAGTAATGTATAACTTTTGGCTTAAGAAAATGCGGAAAAAATACGTGTCAACAACTTTAATAAATAGGTGTATACGTGTTTCTATTTTTTTGTCAATAAATCAATGTCAAAATCTTGGTGAATTTTTTTTTTTTTTTTTTTACTCCATCGAGACAAGACGAAAGGGGTTAGAATTCTCCCACCATGATATAAATAAAATATAAATGAATACAATGTAGGGGGTGTATACAACCCTAACATCCCGTCAACGTTATGAAAATTTATAGCAGTAATGAAGATGTACTACCTACTTTACAAATGTGAAATATAAAACTGTGAGGTGGATCAACTTCATCCACTTGGCACATAAGTATTGGTCTTGAGCACTATGAAAGGATTGTGCTACTTGATGTGTAATATGGACCATAGATTAAAACCAATGGTTGGATTTAACCTTGTGGTAAATTACACATTATAGTCATGTCTCTTTCATAGTACAATATTTGAATTTGAATTCAAATGGATATTTGGCTCTATAATTACAAGACTATTTTCACCTTATCATTTTGTACTTTGGCATAACAAATAGAGAGTAAGCAAAGAGAGGTAACCAAGTGGGAGAAGTTCATATTTTATCTCCGGCGAAATTCTTGGTGG
>CAIGRT010148936.1:0-10510 GCA_903798405.1 Fraxinus platypoda | reverse complement strand
AAGTTAAAACAGTTATGAATTCCATGAAATGTCATTAAAATTAATTGTTAACTTTGATTTAGATTAAAATTTAGATTTCTATTAATACCAAACATGATTTTATAAAAAAAAAATCTCAAAACTTCCCCGGGTCTCCCCTGCATGTAGGTCGCGTGCTCCTAAAATACAAGAGCAATTTTCTTGATCTCGCTCACTATATGATTCATGTTAACTTGTCTATAGATGCCTATATGAAACTTGAGTTGGGTCGAGTCTTGTTGTGTTATTAGACAATTGGTCGTGAAGAAAATTAGAGAGTTTTACAGCTTGGTTGAAGAGCTACCCGAAAAAATTTAGGTTCGTAAAACATCATTAAGATAATAATTGTTCTTAACATTCTTTATAAATTATTTAATATTAATTAGGTAGTCCATGTAAAAAATAATTCCATCATTTTAAATTGAATGTATTTATATATTTTTACTCAAAAATCTTAATTCTTAATTTGTGCATGTCTATTAAGAAGTCATTTGAGTATTAAGCAACCATTTATTTAAATTTTTGTTTATAAAATGAATTAAAACAAATTAATATACAAGAACTTAACACAACATTTATAAACTACAAAAGGGCCTTTTTTACAAGCAAATCTTGAAAACTAATTCACATATGATTGTGCATGCACTTGATGAGTAAAGAAATTTGCACTTCTATCTTTCTTAGGGAGTCAAGAAGAACAATCAGTTAAGATTATACTGTCTAGTACTTTGCGTCGAACATGCATAACCTTGATTAATAGTGAAAAACAGTTAATTATATCTTATTTATTATATTGTCCAATACTTGAGTCGAACTTGCATGCCACTATGGTTCGACTTTATCGTCATCAGCATTTTCATCTTTATTCTCCTGAGGAATTGGTAGGGGTATAGTGGAAACTGGATGTATCTGATCAGAAGAGGCTATTATGTTAGGGTTGACATGGGTAGGTAGTTTGTGATCTTGTGCATCTCTCTTGTATATCATATACAATATCATTTGGAGTACCCCAAATATCAGTCCCAATATGTTAGGAATCTGCATATTGTTCAAATAAAATCAAATATTAGAAAACAATTAAACTGGATTTGTCTTAATTTACCATAGAGAGAGAGAGAGAGAGGGAGAGAATTGCAGTTGAGGTCCATAGCCTATTTGAGATGTAGCAAAATAAATCCAAACTTATAAATTTGCGAAGAGTCCTTCCCAAACGATCACTTTTGTAGAAAGTTGGCCGTTATTGGATATTTCTGTCCTTTAGTATGTAAAGGGGTTGTTTGACCAAAAAAATTAATAAAAATTGAAGAAATACGTGATTAAAAAGTTAATAAAAGTCGTAGACCTCATGAAATATGTGATTAAAATCAAAATTTGACTAGTTTTTGTACCATATTCATGGCAGCAATCTAATTTGTGTAGCAAAACGTAGCTTCATAATTAGATATAGGAGAACCATTTAACACAAATAGGGACTCATTTTGCAACTCTAATAAAAAGATTAAGGACCGACATGCAATAATTTGAAGGTTGGGGGACTAATTTGATACTAATCAATACGTTGGGGATTAATTGTACAAATTTTCCTATTTCTAATAGCTTAACATTTTAGATATGTGATTCAACGAGACAACAATCTTGATTTCAAGTCTAATTACTATCACTTTTTTTACGAAAGTCGTGCATGTTTGAGATCGAAAAAATAACATACCAAAACACCAAGTAAGAAACTTGAATTTTTAAATTAACCGAACTCGTTCAATAATTTTCTTAATGACAAAAATAACATTTTTAATTCGACGAACACACATATTCTATAGTTGGGAGGACGAATTACCGCGATATACATGTCCTTTAGCAGCAAACCGTACAAGAACCACATTACAGCAGACAAAATGAGGAAAAATGATAATGAGATTGGCATAAACTCCACACTTTTGGTTCGAATCACCTGTTTCTGCATTTATGCACAAGTAATTAGCAACATATCACCAATATTTGTCTTCACATTCATGAAATATATAATCATGTTGCATGCAATTCTTAGTTTTGCCTCGCAAGAAAGACGAAATAAATTACTTCTGAGTTCAGACACGTACTTACAACACGTGTAACTTAGTTTCATATACAGACACGCACGTGGTACAACGCATGTATTTTGAAGTTATGGTACAACATATGGAGTTCATGATTGAGTTCTCAAATGAATTGGATCATACCATAATGCTCAGAGGAGCTATATACACACTTGTGGTCACTGATACAGATATCCATCCAAGAACTTGAACTCGTTTCGACCCGTTTGTTAGGAAGTGGGAGAGAATAAGAATCAACCCGAATCCGCCAACGTTCAATAGCAGCAGAAGCTTCAAAGTCAGTATCTGCAAGGCCAGTACAAGTAGATGGGTTCCTTTGTTTGCTCGTCTATTTAACGACTAAACTCTTAGATAGTTAGATGAGATGATTCAACGTAGTATCATAGAAAAATAAATGTGTTGAGTTCAAGTCTCGTAGCGCTCATTGATTGAAACTATGCACGTTAAACGACTTTGATGAATTGAGTATATAATGTACCAAACACGTCTAGAATGTTTTACAAATACATACCCGTGCTTTCTTATGTGCGTAAACGATGTAAATAGCAACATATATAGCCTCCGTGATACATCCGACGGAATTGATAGTGATGAGGAGGAATTCGTCGGCTTTAACCCATGCATAAAATATCCACACCATGGAACTGAATAATGCAATCACATATGGGACTGAATGAAACCCTTCGGTTGATTTTTTCTTGTAAACCCTGTAAAATGTTGGTCTGCAGCATACGAGAATCGATAGAGTTAATTTTTCAGATGATTAAATTATAAAATTAACATTAAATAGATAATTAAGAAAACTTACACAGGTGCAAGATATACCATGAAGGAGACGAGGTTGCCTGCAACAAGAAAATTGATGATTAACCATGAACTATAATTTTAGGAAAAATTACACCATTGGTCCGCAACTAGCTTTAAAAATGAATAAGTTGGTCCTCAATCTATCATTATATTTACACATTTAGTTCTTACGACAGAACCCTCCAAATCTCTATTAAACTAGTGTGTGGTCCTGACACGTCCAATTGAAATGAAATATACTTTAATGAGTGCCACTTGAAAATTTATAAAAGATTTAGACAGTTTCTAGGAAACTGGAGGCTGAAGAGCAATTACTCCAAAGGGACCAACTTGCTACACAGACAATAAGTTGGGAGCAAATGGTGCAATTTTCCCATAAATTGAGGATGGTTGTGTATTGAAGTGTTTACCTAAAATGCCGAAGGTAAAAACCAGTGGATTGTGCATGGAAAACAAAGCCATCTCTTCAAGTCTCTCTCTCTCAAATTGAAGCAGACACTTACTAGCAAATTGAAGCAGACACATATATATAGAGGAGGGATCAAAGTTTACAGCATGAATAGTGAGCAACAGGTGGCATGGTATGAAAGTAAAAATATTGACACAAATAGAACAAACAACTATAGGAAGCTGCCACTTTGTATCTCCACAAATTTTAAGTTAACTTGCCTACTTATTTAAAATCATTTTTATTTTTATCCGTACATTTTGGGAGACCCACAAGCCTTATTAATTTATTTACCACTTAATTTTATCTATTTAAATTATTTATAAACACTTTCCAAAAATACTTAACATAGTATATTTTTACTTTTGAATAGGGCTGGATATGGTTCGATTCGGTTTGATTCTGAAGAGAATCGAATCAAATCGACATTTTTTGGTATTTAGTAAGTGGAACTGTTGGATCCAAGTTTAATTATGGAACCGTTCGGGTTCGGTTCCCCGAATTCCGTACAATAATTAATTTTTTTTATATTTGCAACAATGCTACATTAATTCGACTATGACATGTTCAATCTTANATTTGCAACAATGCTACATTAATTCGACTATGACATGTTCAATCTTATCTCTTACAAAATAACATAGTCTCATCTGGTAATATCTTTTTGCACATTTCTTTGTAGATTTGATTGTTAAAATCACAAGAAGAGAAAGATAGCGAGTTCACAATAATAGAACGACAGAAACGACACTACGGTAGAATAATAGATTTGAGTAAAATTTAGGTCAATTTGATTAATTTGGGTTTGGCTGAAAATTGAAAATAGTAAAATCATATTTTAGGTTTGAGCTAAATTAATTAGTTAGCAAATTCATTTAGAAAAAAAAAAAATAATTTGACTTATTTAAGATTAAAAAATTAGGAAAATTCGGTTATTCGATTCTAGTGAAAATAGTAAAATCATATTTTAGAGGTTTGAGCTAAATTAATTAGTTAGAAAATTCATTTATAAAAAAATAAAATAATTTGACTTATTTAAGATAAAAAAATTTTAAAAATTAGGGAGATTCGGTTCTTATTCGATTCTTTGGTCCTAGGCCTAGAACCGAGAACCAAACCCGTCGGTTCTTGATTTAAATATCCGTTCGGGTATTTAATTTAAGAAGAACAACTCGATTCGATTCAATTCGGTTCGGGTCCAATTCGGTTTGGGAGTTTTGTTCAGCCCTACTTTTGAAGTTAAAAAAAATGTCTTGTATGTAACTCTTATCTCAGTATCAAAATAAATAACCAACTTATTTTAAAGTTTTTCAATTTTCACTAATAAAAAACTTATTTATTTTAAAATTTACTCATTTACTTATAAGTATCCCCGAATATTGACTAATATAATTTATTAAACATATTGTAGATTTATCTTTACATAATAAATTATATAACAAATAAGAAAAGTTACGGTTATTCGAGAGCAAACTCCCATCAAAACTGAAATAAGTCAAGTATGAATAAGTGATTGGGTGAGCTGAACTTATACGAAAATCTTTTCTGCTCGATTCATATTGAAATTTGCATAATATTGAAACATCAAAACAGAAGATTGTGAGATTAAGAATTATCGAATCCAAAAAGTTAATTTGTATCAATGGTAATTAGCACATAACGTCCCAAACTTTCATTGTAATTGTGAAAAACATCCATACATTTCATTTTTGGCATTTTCACCCTTATTTTCATTGCGCAAAAGGTCATTTTCATCTATTTTCTCAATTAAAAATTGTAAAATGACGAATATACTCTTCTCTTTAAATAAAATAAAAAGAAAAAGAAAAAAAATAATTGTAACCATAGTTCCAAATTTTTTTTTTTTTAAAAAGCACAAATGAATTTCAAATAAATTATTAAAATGGTAATTAGTACATAATGTCCCTATCTTTCACCGTTATTGCGAAAAACGTCAATTTTTTTTTGGGCATTTTTACCCTTAATTTTCACATTTGATTGTGTAAATCATCATTTCTATCCATTTTCATCCAATTTCTCAATAAAGAACTGTGAAATAATGAATATACCCTCATATTTTTTTCTAATTTTTTAATAATTTATTTGAGACTCATTTGCACTTTTTAATTTTTTAGTTTTTAAATAAATTTAATTGAGACTCGTTTGTACTTTTTTAAAAAAATTGGGACTATGGTTGCAATTAATTCTTTAGCTTTTTTTATTTAAATATGAGGATATATTCGTAAAGGTATGGACGTTTTTTTACAATAATAGTGAAATGTATGGACTATGTGCTAATTACCATTTTAATAATTTATTTGGGATCCATTTGCGCTTTTCAAAAAATTTTGGGACTATGGCTGCAATTAGTTTTTTTCCTTTTTCCTTTTGTTTTATTTAAAGGGAATGGTATATTCGTCATTTCACAATTTTTAATTGAAAAAATGGATGAAAATAATATTTTGCTCAATGAAAGATAAAAATAAATGTCAAAAAATGAAAGGTAAAAACTTTTTTCATAATAATAGTGAAAAATGGGGACATTATATGCTAACTACCCTTTGTATCAATTTATTGGGTTCGAGATATTTACATAACCCTCTTTCATCGTTATCCAACCTCCGAAATTAAATTACGACCAAGATTTCTCCATATGTCATGTCGTAAATGATCTTAACATTTTCCGAATAAAATCTTGTAGTGGATCCATATCATCAGGTGACATTGCAACAAAACGCACTTCCGTTCAGCTTTGGCAGTTTCTATAAACACCCCATTTGTCAATTATTATAGTATTTATTTGTAAAAATACTGCCAAATCACAACCCTAGTTAATCATTCCACTAATTGCCCTGTGAGTGCACAAATTTGTCAATACCTAAGTTTAGGTAATGACAAGTGTCATTTAGGGTTCTTAAGCGCCCCTATCAGCTGTCATCAGCAAATGCTATTGCGTTCTATCTCCCCACCTTTTTGACTGTCAACTTTTCAATAGTGGATTCAAAAATATCACTTATTTGATTACACGTGGCATCTCAGTGAATACTTACCAATCTATATATAATAAATCTTTTGATCAAATAATTAATTTCTTTCACCTTTTCTCCTACTCAACTACTCACGTTCGACAATTTAAAAAGGTTCGCACATAATGGTTTGTACACAAGGATTATGCTACATATATCAAATTTTTGTACCGAATCTTTTACACCCCACTCACATTAAGAGGTGGGGACCACAAACTGAAATTTTTAAATATATGGGGCCCGCGCGTATTGTGAGAGGGGGGACACCATTCGGTACCCCCCATTCTGGCAAAGAGGAATAATCCTTGTACATCACATAAAAATTCCGATAATGTGGTCCACATCTTCATTGTGAGAAGTGGGTAAAAGATTCGGTAAAAAAATCAGTACATGTAGCATGATCCATTTACAAATGTCTAATGGTATTCTTAAAACGTTCAAATCGATTATTTCTTTTGGCTTGTCCATTAAATGAGACGCAATACTGTGTTGAAACGCTTCTATTCCTTCTACTTTAAATTTTATATTATACGTGGGACCTTCTATATATCAACACGCAATTTATCACTTTCTAATCATGTCATTCTTTTGACTGAAGACAAATGCCTTAATAGTATACTTCTCTATAATTTCTCGTCTTGCCATTGCAATAGCTTTGTTAATGATTAGAAATGTGGAAAGCGAGATAGAAAATATCCTAATTTTAGGCTTCATATTTCCGTACGTAGGGACCTTCTAAAACTCTCTTTAAATAATTATTTTATTTTATTATGAAAAAGTTAATAACATCCTTACTTTCTTTTATATATATACACATAACTTTATATTTAAATAATATGAAATATTACTTTTAACATACATGTTCAACCGTGCAAGACGGTAACTCGTTTGAGAATGTCAACCTTAGAATCAGAATAATAATTTGAACTTTTAGGATGATCAAACTCTAGTTTGCACTTTCTTAATTAGGCTTTGATACCATATTAATTCTAAAATTTCGTCTTGAAAGGTTAACCGTTTAGGAGGAGGAGCCTAAACTTTTTGTGTTTATCATTTATTTAAGAATTTCGGATTTCACCTATGGCCATGTAGGTTTGTTTGAGAACACAAATTTTGAACTGTGAATACTCATTTAATTTAGACCGATAAAATTTACTCCTTGAAGTTTTTTGGATTCTAACCATATTAAGTCTCTTGTCAACCTAGTAGCGAGTACCCAAATCCAATATGTTGATTTTGTTATGAAATTTTTCTTATAAAAATGTATACACGCTTCTTTTATTTCGGTATAACGTATAATATGTTAATAGAAATGAAAACAAATACAAATATTATAATGACTATATTGTCAATTTAATGTGGTTGGTTTTCACTTTATAAGAGAATCATACACAAAATATTTCGTTCAAAAAAGTTAGCATGGATATTTTTAAGTACTAGGTAGAATTGTTTGAATATAAATTAATTATTTGAGGGATAACATTTCCTTTGTTAGTGGATGATCTCCAATCATTAAATTTTAGTACCCTCCGATGATTAATTTAATGAAATCAAATCATGAAGTTGAATGCAATCTTGATATAGAGAGAGAAAGACTTCGTGGATAAATATGAGGTTCCACGCCTCCACTATTTCCATTAAATTATAATTCATTTTTTTATATCTTTTTATCAATTACACATTCTAGAATTTCAAATAATGGGGGCCGAACGGGGGCTGAGCAACATTCTAGTTTTCTATTGATTTATATTTAAAGAATTGAGAACACTAACTCCTTAATTTGTGGAGAATATCAGAATTTGGAGCAAAAGACGAGTTAAGAAAAATCTCAACTTTTTAGCATACAATGAACTATGAAGTGGGTGAAGTACCATTTTAATAATTAAGAAAAAAAAAACCACAATGACAAATAGAAACACCGTAAGAGTGTTAAAGTGTGTCAAGCAAAGCCATTTGAGTCTCCACTATCGCACTTAGCTCGACTCAGCTCATGCTTGTAAAATAAGACAAGCCCAACACGAGTGGCCCGCTTCAAAAAATCTCGGTTCGAGTTGAATCGGTGAGCGGCTCGCTCCACTTGACGTCCCTAGAACACTACAATCTAATCGTGAAATTATGAAAATTAATTTTTGTAGTAAATTAAAAAGTCACATTTGACACCCCAAATGAAGAAATTTGTCCAAAATTAGGAGAGTTTACATGCTTTGCTCGAAAACATTTTAGGAAGCCCGTCTCTACATGAAAAAATAGGGTAAAATCAAATTTTAACGTTGTTAACTATAAATAGTTAGATTTAAATTTAAATTTTAAAAAAAAGTGTCTCTTCAATAATTTGAAATTTTTAAATGAGACTGTTTACCGTTATATCAACTGAAATTAAGATCGGACCTTGCTCCTGCTACTTATTTTATGCACATATTAAAGTAACAACTGAAATTTTTGATTGAGGCAAATCAACTTTATGATTATGGCTATATATATTTTAATTTGCAGTGGCAGTTTTGAATGGACTGTAACAATTTAAAATTGTACTATTCTCAACAAAGCTTTCATGCAGATCTTTTCTTGATACATTTCATTTCATGGGTATCTACTAACTAATATTAGATTGGCCCAACTTTCTTGTCTACTAACTCTCCCTTTGTTCGCACGAGTCGTTAAGGCATACTTAGTACGTTACATTATATGCACGAACTTTCAAGTTGTGAAGAGTCCAAATTCTATTTGCTAATAGGTCATCAGTCTGTCTAGTCCAATCGTAGTACTAGTTTTGGGAGTTGAGATCGGTAATCTTCATTCTTTTTTAAGGGGATCAACGAATTTCCCCCCTTCCTCATTTGCCTCGTAAGTTTCAGTCTTACCAGATTTTGATCGTCTGATACGTGACTTTCTGAAAGTGAAACTATACCTAATTCTACATGCTGTACAACTTCTCTACGTCTCTTAATCATTGTACGTCTAACTTTCATACTTATCATTTCAATGTATGGAAAACTCCACTTGTCGAAATTACCTCTTCATAACATAATTAGTCTATTTCGCCTAATTTTTTTAGCACTTGGAGACACTTAGAGATAATGTATTTATTAAGTGGGTAGCTTTCCTGGTCTGGAAAGAATTTCCTACAAATTTCCTATAATTGAAGAATATGCAGACAATTCAACAGTATAATTTTGTCAGATTGATAATTAATTGCTTCCCACCAAGCAAAAAAAACAATAGTTTTGGTTTTAACACTTTATGAATAAAAATCTGCTTTTCTCATCTTACTTTTCGGCTTAATTAATTAGCTTATCTATGCATGTAAGATAAATTAAGGAAAACCATGAGTAATGGCATTACATCTGGAGCTTTTTTATTAGAATTTTATTTTTATTTTAAACTTTAGCTCGATGACTTGTTTGGTATGATAGATTCGAAAATATTAGATACGATCCAGAGAGGAAAAAAAAATAAAATAGTGTATTCGTTTAATACAAGTGGACATTTTAATCGGAACTGAACCTCCCGAAAAATTTAAATCAAGAATCAATCGATTGGATCTCGAATGGTTATTGGTTCTTGAACCGAAACTATAGATACCCGATTTCACAATATATATATATATTATCTTTTTACAATTTATTCACCCTTACGCAATGGCCTAATGGGATGAAAAGAAAACGATAGGATGAAAGACGTCGAAATGACGCTTCTTCTGAGCGAGCTGGTTCATGGTTAGGTAAAAATGGGATCAAAGAGCTACTGCTTCTACACGCTTGGGTTGGGCTCTTCGAATAGTAAAGTCAACAATGTTGATTGTTATGTTAATTTCATAGTAATGAATTTAATTGTTCTTAGCATTTATAGGATCTAGTACTTCCGTATTGTTAGTTTTTAGTTTTCGTTGTGTTCTTTGATAATTTGGTGTTTATGCTCCTCTAAATATTTGATGCTATTTGATATCATATTATGTGGACCAAAATTATTCTATTTACGAAATATTCGAAGTATAAGAGGAGGTTCTAACATTAAAATATCTGAATTCACCGACGTCCAAACTGTTGGAAATAAGTTGTTCAAACTAATAAAATGGTTATTGTAATTAAAATGGGAAAAGGAAAAAATGAACCATGCGG
>CAIGRT010148919.1:0-11082 GCA_903798405.1 Fraxinus platypoda | reverse complement strand
TTAATTAATTATTTTTTATCTTATTTTAATTAATAAAAAATGAGAAAGTTCTTTAAATATTTCAATTAACAATATTATACTATTGTCTATTATTGTTTACTGTTTGAAAAATATATTTATCTATCTTTTTTGGCTATTCGGTTCAACTCTAGTTTGAACCCGATTTGACCCTTTAATCCTTTACCCTTTGACTTTTTCGGATCAATGTTTGGTCCAAGTTTTAAAATATTGATAAATACGCAATGATATCTTAGATTATTGGATTTTATATATGAACATATTTAAAGAAACTCTTATTCGAAGAAATCAACAAAATCTCATTTGAATACAAGATTAATAATATGGAACAATACATAACTATTACTATAACTATCACATTTCAAAACTAACATACTTGTCAAATTATTTCAAAATTCAAGTGTCAATTTTAATTAAAAATATATATAATATATAATTAATTGGAATTAATTATCCTCGCCTAATTAATAGTATCCACACTCCACCAAATTAATAATATCCCTCCACCCCAGGAGCTCATCCCCACGGACCAACCCTACTTTGTAAAAAAAATTCAAAATTTGAAAGTATTTTTCGGAGATTACACCCCCTGACCCTTACCCCAACCTCAACCCATAGAAAAATTTTAGAAATTGAAAACCCTTTTCTGGAGGTTACATCATGGAACCATGCCTACGCCCATTCCCACCCCACCCCTACCCTGTAGGAAATTTTTCAAAAAATTCAAAATATTTTTCCGGAGATTACACCCCACCCATGAACTAATAGTGTTTTCTGTGACCAAATTTGTTTTCAATGTGACCGTTTAATTTGTGATTGTATGTAACTAAATCACTAACCTGTATTATCTATTATTCACTGTGACCAAATTTATCTTCAGGGTGATTGTCTATGACGAGCTCAATCTTAACTGTAATGGTATGTGACCAAGTCATAATTGACACATATATGGTCACAACCAATCACAATAAACACATATTTGGTCACATACACGGCAAATAAATATTCGCACACCGCAAACCAGCACCACAATCCACCACCTCCAATGCACCACCACGACCACCATCTTCAACTCAAATTCAAGTCTATAAATACTACATTTACTGACATGTGTTAACTGTGACTAAATTTGTCATCGATGTGAATGTCTGTGAATAGGCTAGTCTAATTTGTGACAATATATAACCAAGTCTCATACAGCCACAATTAAATAGATCTGGTTACAGACAGTCACAATGAATATAGATTTGGTCACACCGATTGCCACTACCACTACCACTACCACTCCGGCACCACCATTATTCCTAACAATGTCAAGAACTAAATGCACACCACCTCACCACGACCATATGCACCACTATAATAGAATTATCGTCGCCTACACCACCAACAACAACGGAACCACCACCACAGATCAGAAAATCACTAGCATCATTTGCAAAACACCAACAACCATCTCAAAACTCTGGCTAAACAATAAATCTGATAAAAAAAACTACCACAACTAAAAATTGATAAACATTAAAAAATATAAAAACCCAGATCTATTGCAATGTCAAGGAAATAAACATCAATAAATTCAAAATTAATTCAAAATAAGATTTTGTCATGTATCGCATCTAATACGCTATCCCTAGAGGACTCTGACATATCGTAGATCCTCTTCAACAAAATCCTACGCCTTGTTGGATGAAATTAATTCTTTCAAATGATAAAGTTACGAGTTTTCTATAATGAACGATGAGTTTATGAATTTTAGTTTCTAATCACAAAAAAAGACTTTTTTCCTCTCTTTTTCGGGTGATTTATTAAGAAGTTATATGTTTTTTCATAATCATAAGAAAATCATTAAAACTCAACGAACCCACATAATCTATAAAATTACTCTTTTAAAATCTTATAAATTACGTGAAAATCTATTCAAACTATGAAATTCATGAGAATCCATAAATCTTAATAAATTGAGGACACCCCGTATGTTTAACCACTAAGTTTAAAAAGATTAATGCAAAAAAAATTAACGTAAAAGGAAGAAAGAGTCCTAAAAAGACACTAAGCCCCAATTTGATTTTGCAGAAAATCAGATTTTTAGTATATTTTAATTAAATGTGTAATTGAAAAGGAAGATTTTATCCTAAATTTCGTGCAAAATCAAGAAGAACGTTCGTCCCTCTCGGAACTCTGTCAGCCAAAGATGTATTAATGACTGATTAAACTTCTAACTCGATGTCAACTATGATCATTTATTCTTAAAGAGACTCTACAAAAGTCTGTCTTCTGGAAAATTTAGAAAATTCAGCGTTGCATACATAAACAGGAGAAGACTATGGTAGGCTATGTTGATCTTATCTAAACACTCAATTATTGGAAGGGATACATAAATTTATCACTAACACGCTACGTGTAGACAGAACTTACACTACATTTTATGCACAACATCAATATGAGATTCTCTGATCTTTGTCACCTCTAACATTATCTTAAATACCTTAGTTATAATGATAACATGCTTTCGAAGGGGAAGACAAATTTATTGCATTAGATCTTTTGCAATTTTAACATGTCACATAAATTACAACAGTTTAAAATTACACTACCATACGTTTTTTAGAACTACTGGATGGCCACTAATATGTCATATAAATTATAACAGCTTAAAATTACACTATCATACGTTTTTTAGAGCCACTGGATGGCTGGGGGCGCCTATTGGCCCTGGCCATCCAGGGGTGCCACGTATCCTCCACCAATTGGGGTTGCCACATGGTGTCCCTAGATGGTCGGGCCCATATGACCTTGGCCAGGCAGCTCTATTTTACGTTTTTCAAGTACATTTTTTCCTTGATGTAACATTTTTGAGAAAATTCAAAGCAATTTTTCTTTCAATTCCCACACTTAAAAAGGGATCTTTTAAGAAACTTAGATAAAGTGTTTTTTTTTTTTTTTAGTTATTGCATATTAAGTAGTTAAAAATTAATTTTAAATTCTTAAAATTATATATGAGTTTAGTTCTTGAACCGAGATTTTACATTTTTAAAATGTATTTAACAAACCGATCTTACTTCACTATCTTACTTCACTTATCTTTTTCACAGTCACTTACAAATCAAGATAAAATAGTAGGACTATGGTAAGTTGATAACTAATGTAAAGCTTTATCACATTTTGTAATATGAATCCTTAAATATATTTTGTTGCGACATCTTCTACTAGCAATGAAATGATTGAAATTCCCTTCGAGGGTGGCCGAGTTGGTGGAGAAGGTGAACGTGGAGACCAAATGTCACGAGTTCGAACCCCCTGCCAACACTTTTTCGGTCGAGCCTGTCGCACCGGGCTTGCCTAGTGCGGTTTACATCTCTTGTGTGGTTTGTGGGCTACTGCACATGGAACGAGGTTTACCTAGTGCGCACTCACAGTGATCGGGGCTCCGCTGACGGGTAGATACTGCGGATTCCTACGTCAACAAAAAAAAAATGAAATGATTGAAATTGGAAAATCAAATTCATGTAATCGAATCCGACCTTATTGAAAACAAGACTTAACTTTCTATACCAACTTTTTTATTCCAATAAGTCACTTTTAACCATTGTTTGCATAATTTACTTGGTCAACGTCATAATAATACACGATTCTATTTGATAGTAAGAAAACTGAGCGTGTACTCTTTCTGAATATTGCTTGTTTGTCAACACAATCATCGCAAGATTGTGGCTCTACCAAGCTGGTCTAATGTTTGAACCGGTAAATATTTTAAAAAAATAAGAATATACAGTTTTACAACTTAAACAAGTTCTAGACTTGTATGAACTTGACTAATGGATTGCGTTAAATTGAAGTCCAACATGATAACACGGATATGTTGTTGTCATGTGTTGAATTCATGTATTATTGTATTATATTATAATAAATCTCAACACATTGCCAACTATAAAGCCCTTTGCATTCATAGCCTAAACAAAAACAAGAAACCAAAATTTCCTCCATCTCTAGTGGCACAGTACAAATTTCTTGGCTCTTCTTATTAAACCATGTCTGAAACAACAATCCACGACTTGCCGGAAGACTGTCTTGCCCACGTTATTGCATTCATGACTCCTCATAACGCATGTCATTCTTCGACTGCATCGACTATGTTTCACAATTCTTGCCGGAAGACTGTCTTGCCCACGTTATTGCCTTCACAACTCCTCATACCGCATGTCATTCTTTTACTGCATCGACTATGTTTCACAATTCAGCCAAATCGGATTTCGTATGGGACAAATTCTTACCTCGTGATTATTGTGATATCATGTCAAAGTTGGTTTCTCCAGTGGAGTTTTCATCCAAAAAGGATTTGTTTTTCAAGCTTTCTACTCCTCTTCTCATTGATGGGGGCAATAAGGTAAATACAACATAGTCAAAATATCCTCTTAAAAATCATGCAAGCCATACATGTATTTTCAATTGTCACAATCAGTAAGTTGATATATATTGACAAATAATAATAATAATAATAATAATAATAATAATTGTTACAATGCAGACATTTGCAATTGATAAAGTTACAAATACAAAATGCTACATGTTGAGTGCAAGGGAATTGTCAATTGCTTGGGCAAGCAATCCTCATTGTTGGAGCTGGAAACCCCTTCTTCAATCAAGGTATACATTTCTGTCATATAAAACTTAATTTTTTATTATTATACAACAATTACTTTTGGGTTCGAACGTAACAAGAGTTTTATATAGTCGACTTTAAATATTTCGAAAATAAAGTTTTGGAAAGGAACTATCTTGACATCTAATTTTTAAATATTTGTTTTTGTGTTAAATCAGATTTTCCGAAGGGGTGGAGCTTATAATGGTAAGTTGGTTAGAGATCTATGGTAAAATCAACACTCGAATGCTAACAGAAAATACCAAATATGGAGCCTACCTCGTTGTTAAACTTGTGGATCGTGCATTTGGATTAGATTCCCTACCATCGGAGGTTTCAGTTGAAATTGGTGATTATAAATCCACAAGAAAAACTTATTTAAGAGTCAATGAGTGTGAAGAACAAGAATTGGAGCGTGAAGCTGTGCAACACAAAACTAACGAATCAAGATCAAGAATTCATGAAGTAGAAGAACACGTTCTTCATATGCGCGAAGATGGATGGTTAGAGGTTGAATTGGGTGAATTCTATTGTGATGGTAAAGACAAAGAAGTGAAGATGAGCTTGAAAGAGGTGGAGGGTTATCATCTCAAAGGAGGCCTTCTTGTTGAAGGCATTGAGCTTAGACCTAAACAGTAGATGTTAAACTAATTGAAATGTACATAGAAAATTTCTTTTAAAAGGTCTTTCTTATTAATTCATGCAACTCTAATTTAAATTATAAAAATGATCTCTACTTTCTTCATGTCGACTTCTTCCTTACTCCCTCTATTTTTTCTTCTTACATGTTGGGGACACAACAAAGGATAGGAGTAGGAGTGAAAAAAAAAGATTTGAAAATTGTTCACGAAATTAAATTAGCGTTTTCAAGATTATCAACTAGAATAAGATAACTCTAGAGAAAATTAGAACGTAAAAACCATTTTTCTGAAACATTTTGCAACATGTAAATAACAACATTTGTTAATTATGCGTTGCTAAAAGGGATCTATCGTAAAAGTCAATAAATGTGTGTTGTCGTTGGATAACTTGTTGGAAATATTGAAGAGGAGAAGATGAAGATGGAAAGAAGAACAAGATGAAATGAACAATGGGACTCGAACACGTATATGATATGCTGTCCTAAAAACAATATTTGCCTTCTATAGTATGCTTTTAGGATTTTCGACAAATAGTTTAGAGAATTGACTAGCCTTCAAGGAAGAAGCATAAAAACACAATTGATTTTTAGTAGTTGAACTTGTAGAAAACTTTAAGAAGTTTGAATACTTGATGATTGAATTGAAATATCTCAATTAATGATTTACTTGTTGTTTTGGAAATGAAAATCTATCATCTATTTATAATATTTCCATCCATATGTCTCGAACAGGTCCCAACAATTGCTTCAATTTCTTGCAGACAATTCCTTGTATACGCATGGCCAATTGGCCTATGTGTACGCATATGCATAATCTCCCACATTCCAATTTGTTTTCAATTTATCAACTTGGGCCAAATAAATCTCTTTTCATGCCCATAAACTAATATAAAAACATTGTTTTGGACAAATTTACAACATAACTCAATTGAGATTTGATAATATCCTTTTAATACATGTTGCGAATGTGTCATTTTGCAACGTTCGCGACTTCATGTTGTTAATTGTTTTAGCAACGTTCATTTTGTATTGCCTTTAATGTTTTTGCAGACGTACATTTCAAGTTGTGATTTATTGTTTTAAAAATATACATTGCTTGCGAAAGACAATTTTTCTTGTAGTGAATCTCCGATTTGGTTCTAAACAAATTCCTCTATCATATGAGGCTAATCTCCATGCAATTTATCATAGTGTGAATTATAACTACTAACCATATATTAATAGTGCCGTAGCATTTGGTTCTTGAATATTGACTTGGAGGCATTTACCAATCCCCTTTCTTTTGTCTCTATATGGATAACCTTAAAATATTTCTTATAATTTTTAAATATATAATTTCTTTTATTGATACTACAAAAATATATTTATAATGTCTGGAAAGTAAAAGTCTCTTCTAACATTGAGTAGGACCCAATCCATAGAGCATTTGCCCAAGACCGCAACTATTTTTTTTTTTTAAAAAATCAATCTTCCAAAGGATTTGACCTTCGATAAATACTTATTTACATACGTTGTTGACAGTTTTTTATTTAAATTAAATAAACATTGGAAGTTTGTTTCCGATATTCAATCTTCTCCCAATACCCTTTCACACTCGATGGAGAAAGATTAAGATGTTATTCGATTCTTGACGCTTACGCTATATTAGTTAATGATGCAATAGGAGATATGAACAAATTTAATCAAGTGTGTGTTTGATTGACTTTATTTTCCATTAAAAAATATTATTTTTCCACTCAAATTTTTTACTTTTGAGGTGTTTGATTGACAATATTTTTCATTAAAAATATTTTACAACTTTTCGACATGTGTCCATATTTTCTTTAGGAAGTGGTGATTTTTATTTTTCAGAGAATTCACCATCCCCTTCCATACAAATTCTTTACTCGCAATCAAACGCAGACTAATTTCAATAGTTTTGGATTGTTTTTATCTTATGCAATCAATTGTTAATTTAATTAGGGTCAATTAGGTCTTTTGCGAAATTAAGGTTTTCTTCTTCGGTTTTACCATTTGAACTCTTATGTTAAAGTATTGCCGGACATTGTTTGTTTATTGGATGACATTATTGAAACTAAGAGATTTCAAATTCTTTTGATCAAACGTCGGTATTATGCAAAATTAACAATTTGTTGGCCAAGGATCAATTCTCGATGTTCATACACAAATTTCATTATTGTCAAGTATATGATATTTTTCAAAAGAATCAATATCTATAGATTTCACCCCAGTTTGAATCCCATTTTCTAAAAATTCATTTTCAACCATACTTTCTTTAAAAAAATAATTTTACGCGTAAATTCAAAATTTTTTCATACTGGGATTCAAACAAAGGCTTTGTGACTATTATATGTTGTAAAGAAACTAGTTTTAAAACCATTAGATGGAGGTATCATCTACTCAAAATCTTATAATAAGTAGGTCAGTCCAACTTAGACCGTTCCTAAAAAAACCTAGGGTAACTATGGTAGAGAATGAGGGTACCTATTCCTTCAAAGGTATTGACTGGGTGGCATATGTTCGTTGACTATAAAAAATTACATGCAGCCTCCCCCACCCCAACCCACAAAAAGGATCATTGTTCATTGGAATTGATTTCTTACTCCTTATTAGTAGGATAAAAACTTCTCATTCTTGATTTGACAAGAGAATCTTAATTATAGTTATCTGAATTTATGATTATTTCAGAAAATCGTAATTAAAATTCTCTTGTCACGTCAGCAATGAGAAATTTTTATTCTGTCATATGGGGATAGGAGATTAGGCATGCATTTTCCATTGCTTTTTCGATCAAATCTTAAATTGTGTAGCTGGCTATCCTTTCATTACATATTATTATCAAATAGATATATAGCTATAGATGATCAAGAGAAGACTACATTTATATATCTATATGGTACGTGTTCTTTTTGCAAGATGCCAATTGAATTATGTAATGCACCAGCTACTTATGCTAAGTATTTTCACTGAAATGGTTGAGAAATGCGTAGAAATTTTTATGGATGATCTGACAGGTCTAAATTTGAGTTGATCTCTAAATTACCAACTCCGAAAATGGTAAGAATATGTTATCGGCCACATTGGCTTCTTATACATGAAGAATACAAGTTGATAGGTCAAAAATCGAGTTGATCTTTAAATTACCAACTCATAGCACAATAAGAGATGTAAGGTCTTCTCTCATACAAAAATTTCTGTCATATCTAGACTATCTTAATTGAATTTATTTCATTGACCACTAGTAATCAAGATTAGGAAGACATAAAAATAAATTAAAGCATGGAGCGTCATGTTAATTATATGATTGGTCAATTCTGGACATTTTCGACCATTGCACTTGGGCATTGCACCATTATGCGTTTCACCCGATAATTTCCCCTGTTAGTTAGGATTTAGGATGTCCTCATATGTCAAATTAATGTTGTCATCCTAACGTAAATCCATCATTGTTGATTATCCACTGTATATAAATCCCCTTTTGACCATGCTTTCATTTTCTAGACAAAACAAGCCTACAAAATTTCTTGGCACAACCTTTTCTTGATAAACCATGGCCGTGACACAACTCGACGACTTGCCGGAAGATTGTCTTGCCCATATCATCACATTCACGACTCCTCATTACGCTTGCCAGTCCATGCTTGTATCAGCAATGTTTTGTAGATCTATTGAGTCGGACCTCGTGTGGGAAAAATTCTTGCCTCGTGATTATCGCGACATCGTTTCTAAGTTAGTATCTCCGATAGAGTTATCTTCAAGAAGGGATTTGTTTTTCAAGCTTTCTGCTCCTCTTCTCATTGATGGGGGTAACAAGGTAAATGACATTTGTTTGAACTGTCACACCATGAAATTAATAATGTTAATATTTATTGCAATTAATGCAGACATTTTCCATTGATAAAATTACAAATAAGAAATGCTACATGTTGAGTGCAAGGGAATTATCAATTGCATGGACAAGCTTTCCTCTTTACTGGTGCTGGAAACGCCTTCTTCAATCAAGGTTTCTACTCCCTCTGTCCCAATTATATAGGCTGAGTTTCATTTTTCTCTTGTCCCAAATATATAGATATGTTTCCTAATGTAGAATATTTTGTCGTGTTCCTTTACCAATATACCTGTATTAAATTTCCCCCACTTAATATGCCAATTTCTCGAAATCATCCAAATACACACATTTCTCACTTCTTGGAAACATGGAACAACTCTCATTTCTTCTTCTTCTTCAAATTCTTTATTAGTTCCAACAATAATTTAGTTTTACATACTGAAAATTAAATAAGGGTAAATTAGGAAAGATCTTGACAAAAATTAATTTTTTTTAGTTCCAACAATAATTTAATTTTGCACACTGAAAATTAAATAGGGGTAAACTAAGAAAGATGTTGACAAAAAATAATTTTCCAATGACATTAAAGAAGTTTTCTTAATCCGTGTGAAAAACAAAACAAGCATATATAATTGGGACGGATGAAGTATTTTTTTATTTCATCAAGTTGACAGAAAAATTTAAATTTTCTCACGTTTTACGACAATTGACTTTTCGTGTTACAACAGATTTCTGGAAGGAGCAGAGCTTATAATGTTTTGTAGGCTAGAGATATATGGTAAAGTCAACACTCGAATACTATCATCAGACACAACTTATGGAGCGTACCTTGTCGTTCAACTTGCGGATCGTACTTTCGGATTAGATTCATTACTGTCTGAAATTTCAATTGAAGTTGGCAATTACAAATCGAGAAGAAAGACTTGTCTAAGATACAATAAGCGAATGAAACAAGAATTTGGACGTGTTCTTAATCCACGACACAAAATTGACGGACCAAGATCACGATTAAGATCAAAAGTTTGTGAAGTAGAAGAATGCTTTCTTCATGAAAGGAAAGATGGATGGTTAGAGGTTGAATTAGGTGAATTTTATTGCGATTGCACAGACAGAGAAGTGATAATGAGCTTAGAAGAAGAGGTCAAGGGGGAGCACCTCAAAGGGGGACTTATTGTTGAAGGCATTGAGCTTAGACCTAAATACTAGTACATAAAACCGAATTTTCAGATTGATTTTTTTTTTCTTTTTTATTTCTATTTATAAACATGAAAATTTTATGCAATGTCACTTTCTGTGTGACTTAAATTTTTTCTAAAAGTTGTCACGAATATTTACAAAATTGATATAGTCGTCGTATCTCTTCCCAATATTGTGTCACGTGTATGAAAATTGTATCCTCGAACGTGCCGAACCAATGTTATATTCGTGTTAATTATATTTGTGACATAAATCGTATATAATATTAAATGCTCTGACATTCTTATCTCTCTTACTTCTTTTCGCTCGAAAGTTGTGACTAATATGTGGAGCATTGTTTTTGTGACTTTCTTTTCCCGAATATGCGAGATACATAAAAAAAATCTTGCTCGATAATTCAAAATGAAGAAGGAAAATATGAATGAAATTCTTAACAATAAGGTTGAATTTTCTTCACCAAAAAAGAGCAAATATAGTAAAGACAAAACGTTTCTCTCCCCACAAAGAAAGGCATATGAAATTATTGAAATTCAAATTTATAATAATAAACTTAAGATAATAATTCCTAAATTAAAAGATTCGTGAAAATAGGAAATCAAAAACTAAAAATATATTTAATTTTTTTAATTTTCTCTAAGTTAAGAATCCTGCTGCAATTTTTCTACTGGATCAGGCGCCACTAACTCTTGGATCTGACCCATATATGGCCCATTAAACTACTTGATAAAAGTAGGGAAAATTAAGAAAAACCAGGCA
>CAIGRT010148881.1:0-10064 GCA_903798405.1 Fraxinus platypoda | reverse complement strand
ATTTCCTCGTCCACCCAACTATTCTAAGACTTTTTTATCGCGGTGGCAGTCGCCACATCCACCTGCAACAACAGCGTCGCTGTGATACTGCTGCGACTGCAACAGCAGCGTCGTAGCAACGTCGCGTCGCGTCGCAGCAACGCTGCTGCGATTCAGCAGCGTCACGCTACTGAACATAGGGAGAGGGAGAGGGAGAGGGAGAAGGAGGGAAGGAGAAGAAAAAATTAGGGGGGAGGGAGGAGAAGAGAAGGAGAGAGAGGAGGAGAAAAATGGGGTAGGTGGTATGGTGGGAGGGGAGTGATCAATTAAGGTTATTATTTAGGTTTTAATATAATACCTTATTTTTGAATAAATAAATTATACACCTGATTTTTAAAAAGTAGTCTTTAAACATCTGATTTTTTATAATTTCCCTTCTGAATTTTGGGCCATTACCAATGGGCTTAATGTTATAAAAAGGGGCCTAAAACAATTCAAGCCCACTACTTTAAAAAAAAATGGCCCAAACCAATATCACTTCATCTTCTTCGGTTCCTCTGTATTGCCCCTGCACCATTTCAGTCGTCGAGTCTACCGTTGCCAGTTGCGGGCTGCAGGTTCCAAAATACAAAAGCTCCGATGGATCCAGCACAGACGGCCACGCCCCTTCGCTGGGTGCTAGATCTGTCCCCGGACGCCAACTTAAGTACATGCAAAGACATACATTAGCAAAAGTACCCATCTAAGGTATGTCGTGTTTCCAAGAATCGTTATTGGTGGAAAAAAGGTAAGAATAAAAGAAATTGAATTGAATTCTTAAATATAAGAAACGACGAGAAATCAATTCAATAATATACGATTGGATTGATTCTTTCATTTTTAGGAAAAGAGCACCCACTCCGCTCATTAGGTCACGTCCCTTGTTTGTTCTTCATTGAAAATTTAATATGTGAAGATTTCAATCTAATAAGCCCATGTTTGGTCTCCAATAAAAATAAATTTTGAGGGAAAATGTATTTTGAAATAATAATTTTTTGGAGAAAGTATCATTAAAAAATAAAGTAAAATTTTGGGTTTACGTATAATATTATTTAATTAGAGAATATTGTTGAAAATAAGAAGAAGAAAAATGTGTTTTTTTCAAAAATGGAGATCAAACATGGGCTAAATAACAGTGAAGTGTCAAACGGGCTGTGTTCACATTTTAAGCAGCCCATAACCTAGCACTGACTAATTGGGCTGAGTCCATATAGGGTGGACCGGCAAATACAAAGCTGCAAATTTACTGAATTGGTTTNTTTTTTTCAAAAATGGAGATCAAACATGGGCTAAATAACAGTGAAGTGTCAAACGGGCTGTGTTCACATTTTAAGCAGCCCATAACCTAGCACTGACTAATTGGGCTGAGTCCATATAGGGTGGACCGGCAAATACAAAGCTGCAAATTTACTGAATTGGTTTAGAAGCACAAGTATTTGTTAGTGTAATCACCCAAACACACCCACGTTTTGAAAAATCATTATAAAAGATATTTTAAAGTTGATAATAGATGTTTTAATTTTTTACGTTTTTTCTTTTTCTTCCAACTTTCATATATAAAAGGCCTCTAAGGTCGTAATTTAATAACGGGTTTATCCTTTCTTTTCAAGTGGAGGAGAGCTATGTACTCCACCACTCCTAATTAGGGGTGACAACTTGGCTTGGTCCTTAGACAAATTCGGCTCGTTTTCACAAATTAGGCTCATTTCAACCCTTTGGATTGTGGGACTTTGCGATGAGTTGAGTTGTCCATGAGTCCATAGCACGATTTGTTTTTTTAAAGAATTAAGGAAACAAGTCAAAAAGGAGCCGCACATGTGCCCATGTTTTTTTAAAGAAATTAATGAAAATAGCCCAAAAGCGAGCTGGCTCATGGGCCATGAAAGAAAGGTGTTCTGGTGGGCCCCATGTCTCATCTAAAATCGAGCATGAACCACACACAGATCAAACCAAGATGAGTCGAGCCGAGCGAGCCCGCAAGCTGTTCGATGAGTTCGCCACCCATACTCCTAACTAATTGTTGTGGTATGTTTGGTACAGTAAACAAATTTGGGGAAGATTCCATATCATATTTCTTCTACTATATGTGATTTTCAGAATATGCATTATTACACATTATCATTTCTAGTACAATTCAATTTTTATTAATTTTTTTCTTTATATTACAAATTTAATTTTCTTAATTTGTGTCAGATAAGACCTTGTCTGCTATATTGACCAAGACGATTTGTAGCTATCAATGAGTTCTGAAGTTGTTAAAGTTCTGTTATAAGAGTTGGGAGTAAAAAATATATTGTTGTAAAATCAAATCTTCAATAAATTTGGATTTGAATATATTTCTAACTTTTCGGGTAAAATCTTATCTTAAACAAATTTGAATTCGGTTATAGAAATAAGTCGAGTTAAATCTTATTTAATTTGAGTGTACGAATAACTTTATCAAATAGGATAATTTTTATCTATTCCTAATAATATGTTTTACCGAGATAGCATGTGAAGATACATAAATAAAAATGCGTAGAAAAATATATTATAATAAATTAAAATTAATATATTAATAATAATAATAACAATGTTATGATGATCTCTTGAGACTTGAGTGTAAATTTAATTTGTTGACCTTATTATAATACACGTGACTTTATTGAGAGTGTTTGAATTATAATTTAATTTAATTAAAAATCAAAATAAAATTAATCGATTAGTCCGATCATAAACGACGTGATCTTTTTTCGGTTATTTTGTTAATGAAATTTTAACAACTTTTATACCATTAGTTATTGGGATCTCTTCGTCAAGCTAAGTTGTTCATAGCACAATTCATTCTTTTTTAAAAAAATTAAGGAAACAAGTCAAAATGAGACAGCACATGGGTCGGGTTATTTTTTTAAAAGAAAATTTAATGAAAATAGTCCAAAAACGAGCTGGCTCATTGGCCGTGAAAGAGAAGTGTTGAGCTTAACCCATGTCTCCTCTAAAATCAAGCACGAACCGCACATGGATCGAACCAGGATGGCTGAGCCGAGCCCTCGGGTGGCTCAATCAGTTCGCGACCCATTTTCCTATATAATTGTTGTGGTATACTTGGTACATTAAACAAATATGGGACCATTGCATAACATATATCATCTACTATGTACATGTTAGGTTCGGGATCATGATTTTAACCAATTTAAGTGTTGAAATACCAGAACAATCATTTCTACCAAAAAGCATACTAGATGTTTAGAGCGTTACTATAATTTATTTATTTTTCGAAAAAGAATAGTCTATTGTTGTAGAGAGAGTTCTATGGACTTAATATTTTGATTAATCTACACCATACATGTCAAAGTGGTAAAAGTATAAATACAAAGTAGGTAGTAGCCCATCAAGCAAGAGTGGGATAAGTGAAGTAGCGACGACTTGTAAACATTTATTAGCCCCTGTTTGGTGCATATTTTGGAGCCAAGAATGTATTTTTTTTTTTTTTTTTATGTGATGGGGGAATATATGGTTGAAAAAGAAGGAAAAGTTATTGATGTGATATACAATATTATTTTATTGAAGAATATATGGTTGAAAATGAGTAGAAAAATAAGAATGAAAAAATAATATGGCTCAAACAGGAGCTAAGTGAGATTTAGTTTTTAATAATCATAGTTATCTCTCTCTAATATAGTTCGCCTATTTTCCCGTCTCATGTTTTGTTTTCGAATGTTGTCAAAAGTGATTTATGTTAGTATGTGCAAGTGATCAAATATCTCAAGTCAATTGTGTAATCATAAATGAAAACCACATCGATTAGATTATGCATTTTTGCATATTATCAATTCTTGTACATATCAGATTTTATTAATTTTTTATGTACATTACGAATTTAATTTCTTAAATTGTGTCAGATAAAGACTTGTTTGTTTTGATGCATATCGACGATTTGTAGCTGGGAATGAGTTTTGGAGTTGTTAAAATTTTGTTATAAGAGTTGGAGTAAAAAATGTTTGGTTGTTGTAAAATCTTATCTTTAGTAAATCTGAATTTGGATATTTTTTTTTCAATTTATGGAAAAAATCTTATCTTTAACAAATTTTAATTGGGGTATAAAGTCTAGTTAAATCTTATCTTTCAATAAATTTGAATTTGTGTGTAAAATTGGATAATTTTTATCTATTCCTAATAATTTGTTATACCGAGATAGCATGTGAAGGTACGTACATAAAAATGAATTAAAACATAATATTTTAATAAAGTAAAATTTTAGCTTATCTTCGATAGTATTATTTAATTTACGTTGTCAAACATGCTTATGGAATTAGATGATTCAAATAGAAATTAATTTAATTATTAATTATTTTTTTAACAAAGCCTTAATTTGTATTAATGATGGTGGAAGTTAGAATTTAGAATCTTATAAAAGATACTATTTTTCTGTTGGATATTACTCAATTGACAATCATTATGTTATTATATCCAACAATTTATAATAATTTAAAAATCATTATTGTTTACAAATTACTCCATTCATATCATGATATTTTGTATTTCAGGATTTTGAACGATTTAAATTCAACAGAATGTCAAACAATATGGATTTTGAATTCAACAGAATGTCAAACAAATATTTTGAGATAATATTATTCTATCCAATTTCAATCTAAAATGAAAATGGATAAGTTTCCAAATTCTATAAATAGGCCATTTCTACACTATACATTATGTAACTATAAAAAATGGCCAAATTTAATTTTCTTCTCTGTTCTATACTTGTTCTTTTCGCCATTTCTGAGGCAAGAAATGCCCCTTCAATTGCCACAATCAATGATTCACCGTCCAATCTTACCAAAATTTACACAAAGATTTGTGATCCACAAAGGTTTAATGACCTTGGATTGGACATGGATGATTTTATCTATTGTGATTCATCGTTGTCGTATGGTGTTCGGGTTAAGGATTTGATAGATAGAATGACATTGACGGAAAAGGTGCAGCAGATTGGGGATACAGCTTATGGGGTTCCCCGGATTGGACTTGCTAAGTATGAATGGTGGTCGGAGGCATTGCACGGTGTCTCCAACGTGGGCCAGTGGAATAGCAAGGCCACGTTTTTTGATGACATTGTCCCTGGTGCAACAAGCTTCCCTTGTCCCATAACAACAACTGCATCTTTTAATCAGACATTGTGGAAAACCATTGGCCAGGTTACATAGGACTAGATGTGATTCAGTATGTAGTATTGAATAATATGAAATAGAGTAATGTTCTTTTTACATTTGCAGGCTGTGTCGAATGAAGCAAGAGCTATGTATAATCTAGGACATGCTGGACTGACATTCTGGAGTCCAAACATTAATGTCGTACGAGATCCTCGATGGGGACGAGCTATAGAGACACCCGGTGAAGATCCATTCGTTGTTGGAACATATGCAGCAAACTATGTTAGAGGTTTGCAGGATGTTGAAGGGCATGAAAGTACTGATGATCCTAACTCCAGACCTATTAAGGTTGCTGCTTGCTGCAAGCATTATGCGGCTTATGATGTCGACAGTTGGCTCGGAGTTGATCGCACCAGTTACGATGCACTGGTAAAATAAACATGTAAAAATGACTCTTTTATCAAGTTATATTCTTACACAAGTTTAATCTTTTGTTTGTTTCTGTGTGAAGGTAACTGAACAAGACATGTTGGAGACATTCCAAAAACCCTTTGAAATGTGTGTGAAAGAAGGAGATGTTATGAGTGTTATGTGCTCTTACAATCGCATCAATGGCATTCCAGCTTGCGCAGATCGAAAGCTTCTGAAGGATACTCTTAGGGGAGAATGGGATCTTCACGGGTATTCATATAGAAAAAATTCAATTTTTTTAAATATCTTATCATATTGCAGCATAAATTTAATTGAATAACAAATTTTGCATTGCAGATACATAGTTTCGGATTGTGATTCTGTTGAAGTAATGGTAGACAATCAAAAATGGCTCCATGATGAACCAGAAGACGCTGTTTCACAAGCTTTGAAAGCAGGTTCGTCATTGTCTATCCTTTATTTTTTAAATTTTTATTTGTTTCGACAAATTACACAATCTGATTCTTTCTATTCATCTAGGCTTGGATTTGGATTGCGGGAATTACTTCACGAATTATGCCGACAAGGCAGTAATACAAGGAAAAATTAGTGAGAAAGACATAGATGAGGCCCTCAAAAACCTCTATATTGTGCTAATGAGACTCGGATTTTTCGATGGAAGCTCAAAATACGAGTCTCTTGGCAAGCAGGATGTGTGTTCTGATGAAAACATTGAACTGGCAACTCAAGCAGCAAGAGAAGGAATGGTTCTTCTCAAGAACATTAACGGAACTCTGCCTTTGAACGCAGACGAGATTAAAACAATAGCAGTTGTTGGGCCACATGCAAATGCTACCACTGCCATGATTGGGAATTATGCAGGTATAAATGTCCCGGTCTAACAATTTTCAATTGTTGATCTTTCGCATCGAATCTTCACAAAATTTTGGTCAAAAATCGCAGGCATCCCGTGTAAATATACATCTCCACTTGATGGCTTCTCAAAATACGCAGAAGTGAAATACGCAACGGGCTGCGCAGATGTAATGTGCAAGAATGCGAGCTTGATATTCCCAGCAATGCAAGCAGCCAAGAATGCAGATGCAACTGTTATTGTTGCAGGGATTGATTTATCAATTGAGGCTGAGAGTAGGGACAGAATAGATTTGCTTCTTCCTGGTTACCAAGCTCAGCTAATCACTCAAGTTGCTCAAGTGGCCAAAGGTCCAGTCATTCTTGTAGTCATGTCTGGTGGTGGAGTGGATATTTCTTTCGCTAGAGACAGTGATAATGTCAAAGGAATCGTTTGGGCTGGGTACCCAGGTGAAGAAGGAGGTCAAGCCATTGCAGACGTCATCTTCGGGAAACACAATCCTGGTAAACATTCATTATTTTGTCTCGTACTATATATATCAATGATGTACTAAAAGTTGAATTTTTCGCTAAACAGGTGGAAGATTACCGCTCACATGGCATGAAGGAAGTTATGTTGATATGCTACCAATGACCTCAATGTCCTTAAGGCCAGTTGACAGCTTAGGGTACCCTGGAAGAACATACAAATTCTTCAATGGCTCCACAGTTTTTCCCTTTGGATCCGGCTTAAGCTACACCACATTCGCCTACTCACTAATATCTGCTGACAAAATTTTGAACATACAATTGAACAAGTTCCAGCACTGTCGGGACCTTAACTACACTGATGACACTTTCAAGCCCCCATGTCCAGCAATCCTAACATCAGACTTACAATGCGACGACAACAACCTCGCGTTTGAGGTCGAGGTGTCGAATACTGCAACAGTCGACGGAAGTGAAGTTGTATTGGTGTACTGGGTCCCTCCAAAGGGAATTGTAGAGGGTCCCATTAAGCAAGTGATTGGGTTCCAAAAAGTTTTCCTGCCTGCAGGAGGAAGCCAAAAGGTGAAGTTTCAGTTGAATGCATGCAAGAGTTTTGGGCTTGTTAACTACAGAGGATACCATTTGTTACCATCTGGTGGACACAGTATCATGATTGGAGATAATTTGCTGTCATTCGCAGTTGGTGTCAACTTTCAACCAGCTTAAATATTTTTTGGGATTCTTAATTATGTTTAATTATTAGATTAGTTGTTGATTTTATAGCAGAGATTAGGCTTCTTCAGTTTAAAATAATTAGTTTGAGTGTCAGTTTCAGATCATTATGTATCATTGGTCCCAGTTTTCTCTTTTTCCTGATGCTCATAATTAGTCAGTAATAAAAAGTTTAGTTCTTGAACTGAGACTTTATTGCTTAGAAAAATTGAGTGATTTGTGTGTAAATTATATATTAACACAACAAATTACAATAGCATAAACATTATAATTCAATAATAAATATATAGTCAAAGTCGATGTCCACCCTCACATTTCAAAAATACCCAACTCGGATTTAGTAAATATATGATCTCTATTCACGTGACATTCTTTCTTTACCCTTTCGATGGCAAGGAGTGCTCCTTTACTCTCACTCATGAAGCCATCAAGAATAGTTTTATACCCCAAATAATGAGGTTGTTATCTAATATCTAATTTTTCAACAAAAGAAAAGCAACTCATATGAAATAATAGAATGGAGTTTAGGAACAAATCAAATATGCTAGCATCATATTGAAGAACAATTCACAAATATATGATAGTAGTAAATTTCAGATGGCAGCTGACAACTTCAACTAAAATGAGATGTGGGAATGATTACCAGTAATTATTCGAAAATCACATTTATAACAGTAAGCCCGTTCGACACTATACAAGATATGGTGCACTTAGAACCGTTGGCTCTATCACTGACCAGTGGACCTTCAATCCCACAACTAGTTAGGACCCATCCCATGGGAATAAGCAACAAATTTTATCTACTGAATTATTTCAAACTTAGACAAATAATAAACATTTATGTGGACAACCTTTGCATGACCTTTCAAGTGTCTCTTTCCATTTAATTTACAAAGGCTTGAATTATTTTCAGAAAAATCTATTGAACACCATGTTGCTCAATTAAGAAAATCTAGTATATTACACCAGATGAACCTAACATTTCATAAATGAATAGATAAATATTAATTTACCCTTCTCAGAATTCTAAATTCAGTTTCAAGAAAATAACCTCTTGATTACTTGATATCAATTTAGTAGGTGATGTATCACTTTGTGGTTTAGTATACCATGTGGGACCCAAGAGAAGATAAAACCATGAGCAAATAAGTCGCTGCAACCACACACAAAATAATAATCTATAGTCGGCAAAGAAACAACAGACCATTTGAAGTCAAATTCAGAAGCTTGGCTAATGCTATTGCTGATATGTCGTCGATAAATCTATTGAAAGAGTTACATATTCAACTTACCGTTCAACTAATCTCGATTTCAACTAATCTCTAAGAGTTGCACACATCTTAGAGAATTAAGAAAAATCCATCAAATTTTTATAATTACAAATTATAAATGTTTTTATAATTGGTATCGCGGATTCAAGTGGACAAGTAAAAACATACACAATGACATTACCTATTAAAGATCACAACAAAAATTGTTTACATACAAATCACCTAATAACGACTTTAGATTGTTTGGAAAAATGGATGATTTGTGCGTAGACTATATATTGACACTACAAATTCAAATAGCATAAACATTATAATTCAGTAATAAACAATTAACTTAATATAACATAAAGATGAGAAGAGATTTAGAAAAATAAGCTTTAGAAGTCACGTCAAGGATGTTGTCTTAAAGTTGTGCTGCTTTCCCTTTGTACGGATATTTTGGCACAACATGATTCCAAGTTAAAATTCACATAACTCACAACCGGTTCTTCTTTTATAGACACGACCATAGGGAGATAAAGAACGAGACTTTATTGAGTTGCCAAAATAGTATAAAAATATAGGAGTTTTTTTTTTTTCAAATTGTGTTTTTCCCAAGTTTTTTCTAAAACAATGAAAATAACTCCCTTTAGAGCATCTCCAAGATAATCTCATTTGGAGAGTATCTGTAAATTTAAAGAGTTAAAATTTTGAAGTACTCCAACAAACTCTTTATATTATCTAACACTTAATTTTACCACTTCTAAAAAATATTTATTATTTTTCTTTATCTTTTATTTTAACTAACTTTTCTTTAGATTATTTTATTATTTTCCTACATTGAAAATTGAAATACTTTGAATGTATTTAATTATAGAGAGTAGGTTTGGCTCTCCAAATTTAGATAGTCAAACCCACTCTCTAAATTAAAATGTTAAGTTAAGGAGTCTCTTGGAACGTAATTTTAAAGGTTGACTCTTTAAAATAAAGAGTATTTCATGTTTAAAGAGTTACCGTCTAAATTATGAGATTTAATTTTATATTAAAAGTTAATATTAAAAATCAAATCTGAAAATTAATATTCGTTGTGGAAGTTTAAAACTTTAAAAAAAATGTTACAACAATTGCTAAGTTACTTTTAACATATTCAAAACAACATTTAGAAGTCATATAATAAAAA
>CAIGRT010148869.1:0-10166 GCA_903798405.1 Fraxinus platypoda | reverse complement strand
GTTTGTGTACACATAGCATTATTCTAAAAACATTGAGAAGTGCAAAATGTTGCGTGTGGGCATATGATTGCCCACCTTACCCGCTTGATCAACCAGAACTTCCAATAATTAACATTTTTCTAATCATCAATTATTAAAAGAGTGAAGAATTTTATTATTTATGCAAACATTTCTTGGCTGGACAACTAGAGAAGACTATAGAAAATTTAAATAAATCCCCAAAATTGAAAATTCGAGAACAAAATAACTTTTGTTTCAACATATACATGTAAGACCATAATATTAATATTCAATCAAATACTAATATAATCATTTTCTATTTACTAACAAACAATTCACACACAAAAATGTTGAAAATTTACGGATAGAATTCGTCTATAAATGAAAGCGTCGAATAATTTAAATGTCACTGAATAGGATGGGATGATATATTTTACGAAATACTAAGTTAACTAAGAGAATAATATCATGAAATATTAAGGATCCGTTTGATTGCAAGGGTGGAAAATGTGTGGAAATAAAATGAATTCCCAGATTTCTACGGGGTCATTGAACTTTGCAAAAAGTTTCCCAGGTGGTCACTGGATTCAGTATCTGGGAAACTTTTGCAAAGTTCAGTGACTAATGGAGTGATTTTTAAAATTCAGTGATGGATGAGATTGCATTTTCGAAATTCAGTGNCTACGGGGTCATTGAACTTTGCAAAAAGTTTCCCAGATGGTCACTGAACTTTCAGAAATTCAGTGACCATCTGGGAAACTTTTTGCAAAGTTCAGTGACGAATGAGATGATTTTTAAAGTTCAGTGATGGATGAGGTTGCACTTTCGAAAGTTCAATGACTAACCACGTAGTTTTTAAAGTTCAGTGACCCGATGAAAACTTTCGGTAAAATTCAGTGACTATTGGGGTAATTAACCCTCAAATCAAGGTTCGTCTCGTTTAGTGCTTTTGGACTCATACAAGAATTTTTGGTATACGGTTGATGTATCGATCTCTCAACCTTGTTTGTCGTAACATGTATTAACATTTGTATCGCAATTAATTCGATAAGCTACATGTTTGGTGTATGAAAAATTTCTTTCGATCAGAAAACTAAGCCCGATCCCTGTTTGAAGCCCATTCTTTGAAAACTTATTTTCAACTCTATATTCTTCTAATAAAATAAGTTTACCTGTAAACCCATTTTTTTAATTACACATTCTCTAAAAAAATCACTATTAAAAAAAATATTTTTCCAAAAAATGAGGCTCAAATAAACAATCTTCCACCTTACCCAAGGGCTTATGTTATCCTTCTCAGTTATGTCCAACATTACTTATCAAACAAGCTAATGTGAAATTAGGAATAATATGAAATTTGATTCTCGGTTGAGACTTTTCTTAGGTATATTGCCGTTAGTCCGCATTGACACATAGACCTTATGGGGGTGGGGGGATTACAGCCTTCTCTATTTGACCAAATACCTCCGCGTGTAAATTTCCATGTTAGTGTCCAAAAACATCGAACCTCGCTCGGCCTGCATTTAAGATTCCATCTTCTACATTTTTCCTCTCTTTTTAAAGCCTTTTCCACTCTATTTCCCCCTTCATTTCCTCCAGTTTCCAGCCCACAAAATACACAGTTACAATTTTCCCAGCTGCCAGAAAACAGATGGGATTCTCTAAATTAGACGAGAAAACAAAGAGAATTCTAAGATGGATCAAAACTCTTTTCTTCTTGATTTCCATGTTAATGTCTCTACTCTTATTCTCAGCTCCAATTTTTTTAGCCATTGCCGACGCCCTTCTCCCGTCGGCCATATTATCGGCTTCTCTTTCTTCTTCTTCAAAACTTACCCTACAATCCCTTTCTTCGTTTCTTAAAAACTACGACTTCCGGTACTCACTCATTGATATTCCTCTCATTTCCATCGTTCGATCAGCTATTATATTATGTACGTCCTCGCCTTTTCTTATTAAAATTTTGTGATATATTTGGTAAGGAGAACTGGATAATATATCAAATATGTACTTAGACTAAATTTTTGTTTAATAATCATGATTTTTCTTGTTTGTTTAGGTGTTTATAGTTTTTGCGATGGTCCGAGGCTTTCAAGAGGGCCATACTTGGGAATTGCTACAGTGTGTTCGGTTTCATCATTGGTGTTTGTATCATTGAAGGCTTCGTATGTGTTTAGCAGCAATTTGAGGATCCATGGAGGACCGCCTGATCGAGCCATGGAAGTGGCTTTGTTCGTTTGTTCATTGGCTATGGCCATGGCGCATGTCGGTGCGGCGTACCGGATTAGTTGCAGAGAAAGAAGAAAGCTTCATGTTTTCAAAATTGATATTGAAGCTGTAAGTCTCAGATCTCAATACATTCACTCTTTTCTGTGATTTAATTTACGGTAATTAATTGAGTAATCAGGGGGCATTTAATCAATTTTGTTCTTTTTTTTTTTATTCATGTCCTAACTTTTTTCGTCAAATTCTCATCATCAACTTTCTATTAATTTGCATATCTATATCTAATGACGATTTTCATCCAAAACAATTGTTAGGAGAACATAAAAATCGTATTTGACTCGTATTTTTAAGTAACCAAATTAGACAATAAATAGAAAAGTTTTGACAAAGTATTTGTCATTCATTTGAATACACTTTAAAAGAATATTGGGATATAAATCATTATCAAAGACGAGCTGTGCTAATTAACTGGGATTGAAAATAAAAATGCAACGAAAGAAGTTAAAAACGTGTAAAAACGAGCAAATATTAGGAACCTTTATTGCAATTAAAATATGGTGCAAATAATAAAAATGGTGGTGTGAATATAATTTACCTTTTATTTATTTTCGTTGAATTTTCAATAGTGGGGCTATGGGGTGGGGGAATTTGTTTCTAGAAGACAATAACCTAACACTCTCTTAGAAATTTCAAATGTTAAGAGTAAAAAGGTATAATAGTCAATTCAATTTTTTATTTAATGAGCCTACGAATTCGAAACTTGGTGGCATTCACATGTTAGAACTTTCTTCTTTGTAGAAAAGACAATGAATCTTCTAACATCAATTTTTTTCCTGTCTACTCCGTACACAGGTCATAAAATTTATAATTTATGTTCGTCACGTCATGTAATGAATACCATTACTTGAATGAAATAGAAACGGAAAAAATAAATTCTGAATTCAATGACATGTTTAATATGTTGAATTGGATTGTACGTACGATTCAAAAAAAAATAAAAAATAGAATATTTAGATGTGGACAATGGCTAACACGATGTCACATGGTCGCAGGTATCCGCGTGCAAGAATGGATTTCCAAGATATCAAAAAATAATCCAAAAAGGATTGGACAAGTGCAATTCCTAGTCTCTTTGACTAAATCCAATTTTGAATTACTTGTAGACCATGGACAAGGCTTTTTACAGGTTCATTCAAAGGTGATTTGAAGTTTGATTGTGAAGGAGATTAGTGATACACAGTAAAAAAAAAAAAAAATAGGTCCCATTTTTTGTACTTGCATATAAATATTTAGGTTAATTTGTACCTGTCTCATTACAGAGGTTGGCATGGGAGTGACCACCATTTTGTGGCCCCAAAATGTCAATATATTGTTTCATTACTTGCAATGAATTCAAGAATTGTTATAGGTCTTTTATACGGTTAGGAAAGAATGTACAAATGGTTCAATTTATGAGTAATGTTATTCAGCACGAATGGTGTCGATCACTAATTTAGATGGTAACTGTATGACATGGAATAATAAATTCACTTAAATTCATTATCACATGATTCATTTAATTAAACATTTCAAGTGGCGTCATCTAGACTGTGCTCGAACATCACTGATACTAGATATTATTATTCTTAATTTATAAATAAACAAAAATGAATGATGTATACATGTATAGCAACTGTGGATCCAAAATGTGTGGTTGAAAATGAAATTTGACCATTTATAAATTGAGTTATAAAGTACGCCAAAAGGAGGCTATTTGAATAAATATTAAATATTATTGATGAAATAACATAGGAAATTAAGATATTCTCTTAAAATCTTGTTCTAATTAAAAATGATTACTTGGGAAGATGATTCTGTAACCTTGTTACATTGTTCTAATAGAGATCTTAAAAGACAAAAAGTCTATGCCTCCAGAATAGGCCATCCAATGCTTGGTTGGAACAAGGCATCAATTCTCCCCTTGTATATATCACCATGCAAGGCTGGAATTTCTTTAAATTATGCTAAGAAAAATTGCAGCATCGGTGCTCGACTAGTTGATCAATAGCAAGTTAGTTTTCAATATTTATCATTGCAACAATCGGTTCTTAATGATAGAAATTGTTCAGTCTTGATGCCATTCCTCGTGAAAACATACCAGTCTTCGAATTCGAATTTCTATAATCGATCCAAGTTGATTAACAAAATCTAACTTCATAAAGTTGGACATGTGAGGACATGTGGCGATTTAACAAAGATTTATATAGTCTTTGATATTGAGAGTTGAATGTGTATGGTGACACGTTGCCGACAAGCTTACTCAACAATTTGTAAAGTCAACCAGCCAGCCAGCAAGTGCCCAGAAACAGGTAATAAAACAACATAGATAGATCATACTAATTCTTCTTAAAATTGTAAGAATAATGGCCAAAAAGTTGTGAAATATTCTGACAGCCTAATGAATCAGGTCCCCTTGTCGCATATAATATAATAAACAGGTCTACCAAAGTGATTTTTAGTTAAAGGGCCTAGCCTGCGGGACGAGAGGTAAGGGTGGCAATCGAGTCGAGCCGGTTCGTCGGCTCGTTGCCATCGAGCCACGAGCCGCTCGAGCTCGTCTTTTGACGAGCTCGAGCACGAGCCAGCCCAGCTCGGCTCGTTTTTTCACGAGCCGGCTCGTGGGCTTTCCATATCTATCTTTCTAAGCCCAATATAGAATTCATTTCTTCATTCTGCTGTAACAAATTTCAATTTTTACACAAAAGAGTAAATGCAAAGCGCTAAAATTTATTGGAAAAAGGGATCACGGTATACAACCAATCAAAATATGTACACTTAACTTTTTACCTCTCGCAAATTATTGGTAAACCTATACTCGTCATCGTTATACATTTGCTATTAACATTTATATAGTTGGCAATTTATGAATGATATGATGTCCATGTTTGAGCCTTATTTTTTGGGAAATAAATTTTTTAATAATAATTTTTTTTTTGAAATTTTTTTGATTAAAAAGTAAATAAAAGTTTCGAGTTTATGCAAGATTATTTTATTGAGAGAAAATGAAATTTTAAATAATGGAGCTCAAATAATGACGATATATCTAGGCACACGCTCTTTTGAATATCTAGTTATTAAGCTTGTTCGCTAAGATGGGATCAAGATTGGATTATTCTATTTGTACACTCCCTCCTTATTCTATGTATGACATTTGTTGCATTGTCAAAAACGATTGGTTGAATTTTTATTTTTTTTAATTGTCCAATTAAATGATACCATGTGATAAGAGTACAAGAGGTGATCTACACCAAGCATGATGGATGAAGATTTCACTTTCAAAACTCAAATTAGCCCTTGTTTGATCCTCGTTATTTCCAAAAGACAAATGCTCCAAGTACAGGAGCAGATCTGTCAAGGGCCTTACAGGCCCCTCACGGTGCCGAGGCCCCACCTCTGAATAAAAAAAAATTTGTGGCCCCACCCCCAAAATGTGTGTGGTCCGACAGGGGCTTGTAAGTCAGGCCCCTGTACCTGAAGCACGGTCATTTTCAAAATACATTTATTTTTCTCTCTTCTTTTCAATTAAACATTCTTCAATAAAATAATATTGTAATGAAACCAAAAACTTCTCTTTATTTTTTAATCACACATTCTCCATAAATAAAAATTGGACTCAAAAGGGCTCTTAGTTTATCTACTCACCACCTTAAATGCGACGGACAGGGATGTTGACGTTATGAACGTAACTTCAATGTGCATAATTTAATTAATAAATATAATTTGGGAAAACTGTCACGACAAAATGAGAAAATGACAATGGGAAAACGATTATTACGCACGCCATTTATATTCGCATAATTGATACCCATGTCCGTATACTAAATACTAGAGATTATCAGACACATCACTAACTAAATATAAAACTCCATAGTAACCACAACTATTGTTGTAGGGCCAAAAATAAAAATGTTGTTTGTGGCTAAAGAAACTTTAACACATTAATAATGATTATCAATGAAGCAGACGTTTAAAGGTGAGCCATATTACATATAAAATAAATCATATGATAATTAAAGTGAATTGTCGTTTTCTAAGCGCAATGCCAATAATTGCAGATGATCATGAGGTACAAACCCTGTGTCAATTCCCACCAAGAATTAGAAACCCAATTTTGACTTCTTTAAGGGACACTTGCACGGTAAAAACAAAAGGACAGAAAAGCGAAAATGGAAATTAAGCTAACCAAATTTGACGAGAAAGAAGAGAAAAGGAAAATAGCCAATGCCGTATGGGCCATGGCAGTGCATAAATGCAAGCAGGCAGAAGTACCCAGAAGTCTCCTCCACCTACCCTCCTCATCACATGCAAGAAAGCCACGAAAATAGTCTTCAGCTAACCTCACTTTTAGCAAATTTTTGCAAAGATGTAAAAGCTATCGGCTTACTTTGGATTGTAGAAAGTCCTAATGGCTCACAATCCATTGCTTGAACAAAAATGTAAATGTTCCCTTTAAAGGTTGGTAGATGAAGTTGTCCAAGGAAAGATAAAGACAGCGCAAAACTAGAAAGTTAACGATTACAATCCTGGACAGAAGAATATATCCACCCAATTGAATAGAATTACTAAATTATTGTCTGTGTCCAGTTGGTGTCGATTGGGTTCATAACTTGCACAAACTTGTTAATCAAATCAAAGGCCCAAAATATAATGATCCCAGATGAATTAAGAACAAACATAAAAACAAGAAAAGAATGCAGATATAAAGAAAAATATATAAGAAGACAGACTCGTTCGTGGACATTTTCCTCCTCATCACAAGCACAAACTTAGTTAACAAAACACTATCAAAAGTATGATGAAGCCATTAATGGTGGAATCCATATCCTGTGATTCGGGGATCTAGCTCTCTCCCTTGTATCAGTTGTGAAAATTTTTCAAACCCGAGAATAGATTCTCCTAACACCTACATTTGATATGATCTTCCAAATAAAAAGTATCAAATGCAGGCGTTAGAGGAGAATCATATCAACCATCATAGATGGTGCATAAACCAATTTGCCCGTTGGTATACATCTCAGTTCTAAATGTTAGTCCAACCGATCTTGGATTTATAGCCTTGTTGAAGTTGTTACCTCTATCTCATGCTGATAAGCTTGATATTCTACAGCTGCTAAAAGCCAAGTCCCAACATAGTACACACGACCTAGTAAATGCATGACTCTTCTTTAAAGGACAAATTTTGTCAAGACATTTTTTTTTTTTAAATGAGTTGTGATAAAGGTACCTCCAGTATTGAAACACAGCGTAGGAAGTCTAAAGTTTGATAATCTATAAAACTAATAATTTGACAACTGCACATACATTATAAGTCTTCACAGATTAATATAAACATATAGACGTAGAAAGCTACTAAATATCTTTTATAGCATGCATCTGCATTTTGCTACAGATGGACAGTTAATTAGTAGCAGTCAAGAAGAAGGCACTTTTATTTCTTCTTTATTGTCACAAATAACGGGGGGAATGCAGGTCACTCGAAGGAGAAAACATTAGCATAGCTGTGTATTTCATTATTTAGATAGTTTTACATGACCTACTAAAAGTCTAAACCGATGAGTAAAACATAAGATCAGACAACATTTGAGCTTGCTTACTTAGCAAAATCAAAGGTATATCTGGAAAAGAAAGGAGTAACAAAACAGTTACATACAAAAGCCATACAGGTTTGTAAAAGAGAGAGAAAAGAGCACACACTTTTCCTCCTACTTTTCTCATCTACTCCGTGTCCGAAGGTAAGTATGAAGTATCAGCAACATTTCCGAGCGCGAGGCTTTGTAACCCCGGCTTCAGTTCCCGGTTACAGAACTCCTCGAACTCTACTCTATCGCCTCCTTTCTTCTTCACCTCCACGACTCTCAACGATGGTGTCAATTCAAATATCTCAGCTGCAATTGTCAATGGCCCTTTCACACCCTCCCTTGAACCTTCCAAACTCACTCTGCAGTCCTTTTTCCTAACTGAGAAGCTCACCACCTTCGCTATTTCCTCCAATTTTGATATGATATTTGAAACAGGTGCCCCTGAAACAAACCTTGCCCCATCTGATCCCTCCTCAAATAATCCAGACAAGTCAAAACCACGCGAAAAAGAAATAATATCGAATGCATTCAAACTAGCAGGCCTCGGAAGACTAGAAAACCTCCTTCTGGTTTCCAATTCAGACTCCGACTCAGACAATGACTGATCAGATAAAGACTCCACATCGTCATTCTCATCATCGTTAACACTGCACAATTTATCATCCTCAATATAAAATTTTACGTGCTTAAAACCCCTTTTGAACCATTTGTTGTTCATAATTTCCGGGATCGTGATCCGGGTTTCTGGATTTGTATCAAGCAAACGGGTTAAAAGTCGAATCAATTCCGGTGTAAACCATCTTGGACACCTAAATTCGCCTTTATATATCTTTTTATACATAGCCATGATATTTTGATCATGAAATGGCAAGTGGCCTGCCATCAACACAAAGAGTATCACCCCACACGACCAAATATCGACTTTGGCTGCATTATAACCCTTCCGTGCCAAAACCTCCGGCGCCACATATGCCGGCGTCCCACAGAAAGTGTGGAAAAGGCCATCCTGCTTTATCTGTTCAGATATAGCGCTGAGGCCGAAATCAGAAACTTTTAAATTACCATCCTCGTCCAATAAAATATTCTCCGGCTTCAAATCCCTATGATACACGCCCCGGGCATGGCAAAACGCGACCGCGGAAATCAACTGCTGGAAATACTTCCTCGCAACCTCTTCTTTGAGCCTGCCTTTTGCAACCTTGTTAAACAATTCACCGCCTTTTACATACTCCATAACGAAAAATATTTTTGACTTTGTTGCCATAACCTCAAACAAGTGTACGATATTCGGATGCCGAACTCTTCGCAATATCGAGATCTCACGTTTGATGTGCCCTATAAGGCCAATCTTAAGGATCTTCTCCTTGTCTATGACCTTGATCGCCACGTTTTCACCCGTTTTAACATTCTTGGCCTGGTAAACCTTTGCAAACGTCCCGTGGCCCAAAAGTTTCCCGATTTCATACCTCCCTAATAACAACCCCTGGATTTCTTTCTGTTTTGCACTTCTTGTTGCCGTGGTCGCAGCGGCAGCCATGGATTCAAATTTCAAGCTTTCTCCAAAATCGCAAATTTTCAACTTCAAAATCCAACAAGAAAGGGCCCTATTTTGCGAGTGGCGGTTCTGACATGAGTTGGAGGAGGCTTCTAGGGTTGAGCTGGCGTTTTGCTTTTTTGTGAGGTCCATGAAGTGTGGGGGATGGATTGTTTTTATAAGAGAGAGAACTAACGGCGTCTTGACGGTGAGGGCATAAATGTCAAAAAACTTTAGAAGTGAGACAGCTGGAGCTACATGAACGGTGATGAGATATTGACTAACGGCTACCTTATAAAGGAGTGAAGATTCCGTGTCCGGGCGACTACGTTTGATTTCAAAACTTGGCCAAAGAAGGAAATTTGGAGCATATGATCCCTAATCGTTTCTTTCAATGTGTAAATGGTCCCTAATGTTTTGGCATATACATCCCTGACACATGTATTTTGATGCGAAATTAATCATTTTACTAAAAACTATCAATATACCCTTCATTTTGATCAGGAAAAATTAAATCTAGGTCCTAACCTTTGAAATAAGAACAAATGGACCCCAAATTTTTATCTAATATTAATTTGGCAAACTTAGCCCCTGTTTGGTAGGAATTAAAATCAGATTTTTAGTAGATTTTGATAAAAAATGATGAAATATATGGTTGAAAAGTTGTGGAGCCCACAAAATATGTGGTTAAAATTGATTGTTGACTTTAATTTAAATTAAAATCTAAAGTTTAATCGATACCAAATAGGAATGTATCATCATTGCTAGGGGTGAGCGCGGGTCGGTTC
>CAIGRT010148868.1:0-11956 GCA_903798405.1 Fraxinus platypoda | reverse complement strand
TCCCCCTCCCCCCCCCCCCCCCCCTCTCTCTCTCTGTTTATAAGAAGTGGATCTGTTACTGTTGCTCTTTTCATGTCCGCTTGATTGGGTTTGTTCGATTTTACAATTTTTGTTTCGAAATGAAATATTTTTGTTTTGGCTCTAGGGAAACTAATTGGAGGCAAATAACCCGATCTAGTACCGCTATTGTTAATTTGGGGATGGTTTTCCTTTAAAAATCTATGGTTGCATTACGAAAAGTTCCTTTTCTTTAGCATTGATGATAGTTTTTTAATGCATAACATTTCCTTCGTTTGGTAATTGTAGATTGCTCCATTGATAGAGCAACAGCAAGCAGCTATCATTGCACTATCTCATGCTGTTGCTGAGCGACCTTTTCCTCCCAACTTGGTGAGTCTCCCTGTACATTGGTTCAAACATGATACTCCAGTGTTGGCAAAATAGATGACTTTTGAAATTTATTTTCTATTTTTTCTTCGTAATGAGGCAAAGAAGCAAGTTGTGAGACAGGAAAATGGTCTAACCATTTCGACCAAGCTCTTCACTGCTGAAGATTCCGGAGCTATTGAGACAGTCTTGGTCAACACGAACCAGGTTCGAATATTTTTGTTGATCATCATATGTTCCTGATATATGTGGCTTAGAACGCTCAAAATTAGAAAAGTCATGGAGAATTTAGAGTCAATTTTAATGAAAGCAGTTTGAAAGTTAATCAAGAAAATGGTTGAGGAATGAGGAGCTATTCTTTAATCTTGTAATTATCTCCCCTGGAGTAATTTATGTTGACTGCATAGAATAGAATATATTCGGAACATCCAGAATGTACCATTCTTTCTTTTTTTTTGGATGAAATCTTGCCCTGGAGGAAAAAACCTGTTTGAATATACAGAATATGGATTTTCATATACGGATAGATAATAAACAAACTTACTGCACTCGTTTTCTGAATATTTTCATTGACCATCATCCTTCAGATTTAGAAATTATGATATTAGCAAGCCATTGAAGACAAAATTGATCACCTTATTTGCTGGCATGCAAAATTAAATGCTTCCGCTTATCAATTAGCACCTGTGGACTAATTAATACTGCAGAGTTCATAGAATAATACAACATGTTTCCATGGTTAAATTCTTGTTTCTATGAATATTTTACATCTCTTGGATTAGGGAGTGAGTCATTTTCTTTCTCTGATTTTGATTTTAAAATCTATACTTTATTAAACACAAATTTCTGGGTGCTGCATGCGTTCAAAAAATTGCACGATTACACTTATTAATTTAGTGATATATATATGTAATTTTTTTTTATTTTTTATTTTTTCCAATCGTGCACTGCTCTTAATTTATCTTTTTTATTCGTCCTCTGCCTTGTGTGTTAATAAGTCTATAAAATTATGCCATAATTTTGCCACATGGGATGCACATGAGAACTGGTGTCTGTAGGGACGGCCATGAAAACTTTGAGACCCTAGGCGACTATTTATTATAAGGCCCTTATACATAATTTTATACAAGGTAGCAACATTAAATATTTAAATAAAGAGCATACTTATATTTAAATGAAGAGTGTGTACGAAAGGAAATATGGAAATGCTTTAAATATTTTTTTTTAAAAATAATCAAATATTTTATTAATCAATGCATAATACACGGGAAGTGTCTTATCAATTTAAATCAGAAAGTAACAACATGAAATTAGGCATATCAAATATTTTATTAATCAATGCATAATACACAAGAAGTGTATTATCGCTTTAAATTAGAAAGTAACAACATGAAATTGGGCAGCCGTTTATATGCCTAGTAGCCGCATCATTAAACCAAGTATACAATGTCAAATAAAAGAAAATGCTTTAAATATAAAATAAGTAGACTAACCTTAAGGGGGCTGCTCAATTGGTCAGACCTTGGGTTTGATCCTCAATGGTCACCAGTTTGAGTCCCCTCAGGGCCACTGAGGTGAGTACCCGACCGTAAACTTCAGGGTCCTGTGGGATTAGTCGAGATGCACACAATCTGGCCCGGACATCCACGATTATAAAAAAAAAAAATAATAATAATAAGTAGACTAAATAGGTGGAATTTTTATTTTATTTTTTAATTATTTTTTTAAGGCCCCAACTTTGGAGGCTCAATTGGACGCCCTAAGCCATTGCCTTAGAGGCTTAGGCTTTGGCTCATGGCCGACTTTGGGTGTATGTTTGAAATACAACTTTTATTTACGTTTTGATGCAGGATAGTATATCAAACAAAAGATATAGAGAAGATGAAGAAAGAGAGAGAAGCAGTAATTAGAGAAGAAAAACAAAATTTGGGAGAAGAGAGAAGAATTGGAGGAAGAATTTTTAATAAGCTGTATTCAATATTCAAATCTGTATATAATGAAAAACCCTACGCGTATATATGGAACCCTTAGTAAACAAGGAAAGCTACCAAACTAACAAAACGGAAAATTCTGTATCTTGAAACTAATGATTAAGGAAAAGAAATAAATAAAAAAAAATCAGATCTTATCTCCCTTGTTGAAAAGGGTATTAGCTACAAGAATTTTCAATAAGTTGTATTCAATATTGAAAATTTGTCTATACTGAAAAATCTGGCACACATGTAGTGCACACATATGTAGTTGAAACCTCTAGTAAAGAAGGAAAGTTAACGAACTAACAAAAGAGAAAATTTCCCATCTTAAACATACGGAAAGGAAATAAATAAAATAAAATAAATGTTATCTAATAACTTCTATATTTTCCTCGTAAAATAAGAGCATTTTGAATGTAATATATGAATTGCAATTTGGCTTGTAAATAGGACTTCCAGTCTATGTGGTATTAATGTCTAGTGAATAGACAATAAAATTTAAAATTACTCTACAATACATTTTGTGGATTGCTATATGAGTGTCCTTATTTTCTTAAAATTAAAATAAAATCATTTTTAAATCTAGATAGAAATTATAAATTTGGAAAGAAAATATTAATTTTACAGAGTCAATCCATGTAATAGAGCTTTTGAATCTCGATAGAGCTTTAAACATTGTCTATTTTTTCTACCATGTTAGCTTGACGGTGTCCTTGTCAACTTGCATTGGTGATGAATTTTTTCCAACACCTTCTATTTTTGCTTATATGACAAATTTTTTAAGGAATCCACGATTTTATTGGAGATGCTCTAAGTCTTCAAATTTGGAAGCCTTTCTAATTTTCCATCACATTTGAGCTCATGGTGATATGAATTGTTACTGGAAGAATGTCTGAGGTTGAATTTTTAATAACTTTTCATAGGATTTCAATTCCGACGAGATAGGAGACGAGCTCTATTTGGGCAACACCACATTTTGGCGAACTCAATAGTAGTCATACTACATAGGCAGTATAGATATTCAATGAAGCCTAGTTACCTGTCTAACTCCTCCTAGCTTGTTTGTTTGAAGTTTTTCGCACGAAATCATTTACTGTTAATTCCATCTTTTTTTTTTTTACCCATTTATCTACTACCTATGTCCTTTTCTCCTTGTGTAATATTTCTTTGTTTCAGTTCTATAAATGGTTTACTGATCTTGAAGCAACCATGAAATCAGAGGTTAGCTTTGTTTTTCACTTTTAGCATATTTTTCTTGGGGAAAAATAATATTTGGGATGATTAATCTTTTTTTTTTTTTTTAACATACACGTATACATATAATTTTATTTATTTATTTATTTTTTGCGCATAGACAGAGGAAAAGTATCAGCATTATGTGAACACCTTAACAGAGCAGATACAGACCTGTGATAGTATTCTCAGTCAGGTTATATATTACTCTTTTAAACTTATTAGACTAATTGCATTTTCTGCTTCATTGATTGGGTTAAGAAGTGATTTCATTCTGATTTATTCTTATTGCCCAATTCAGAATATGTCCTTGTCTCCTTTATAAATCACCTATTGCTGAACTGACTTGCTGCAGGTGGATGAAACTCTTGAATTATTTAGTGATCTACAACTGCAGCATCAGGCAGTAGCAACAAAGACAAAAACTCTGCACGATGCATGTGATCGATTGGTGTGTTTGTCTTAGCCTCCAACATGACCCATTTATATATACAATAATATAGTTGCATGATTTTTATAATTATAAATCTCTATTGAGGAGTTCTACTGATTAGGTGGTGCACGGTCTTGGAACTCTGATCAACATGACCTAATGCTTGTTTTCATTGCATTTTAAAGGATTGCTTCATCTCTCGCAGTTTTTGTTATTATATGCCAGTACTTATTTTGATATACGGTTGATAAATTTTGTAGGATATTTGCGGGAAAAAAAAAGCCTGTTAACAGTTAAATAACAACTGTGCATAGAATGAATGTCACCACAAGTTCTGCTTGTTTTTGTTTTGGCAGCTTATGGAGAAGCAAAGGCTTATTGAGTTTGCTGATTCAATTCGCAGTAAGCTCAACTACTTTGATGAACTGGAAAATGTAAGGTTTGGATGCCATTTACCTAGATATTCATTTCAGTGCTACATTGTTTTAGATAAGCAGTCTGTCCTCAATCATTATATACAATTTATTGATACCTTCAAAATGTGCACTACAGGAGTTTACAAGTGATAACTGTAGCACGTAGAAATTTGTTAATATGGAAAGATCTGTCTACTTGCAGTATTTGTGCCCATTTAAACAATGTCAGATAGAATATTCAAGGTCTATATTCATCTGTATTAGAACAAATAAGAAGTTTCATTTGAAACATGACGATCTCGAGTTATCATGTTTGACATTGATTTTGCGGACTTCTTTGTCATTGGAATTTGTTATGGCCATTTTAAATTTTGCTTGTGGTTGATTTATGTTTTTCTCCTATCAAGTATTTTGTCATCAATTCATAACAAATGTTTCAGACTAATCTTCATTTATATAGACCTTCTTGTTACCCATACCATAAATAAACTACTTGAAATCATGTGTATAACTCTTGGTCCCAGTTTTATGTGGCAGGAAATCTTTGGCCTTTTTCATTTGCTCCTAGAGGATAGCTTTGCTTCCTCATACTTCTTTTAGTAAATTACTTTTCCTCTAAATGAAAAAAGGTAATCCCAAATCATCATTGCATGATAACTTACAAACCAATGAGCTAATCAAGTGTTTGAAACACCACACTATTAACTTCTGCAATATATTAATATTTTGCATCCTGAATCCAGTGTTATGATTTTCATTTCTGTTTTGTCACTATTTATGCGGTTTGTCTTGCTTGAATTTTGTTGTGACATCTTTGGGGGTGCTCTTCCTGTTAATTCTCTGTCTAATAATTCCATGTTTGCAATTATGCAAGGGATTAACATGTGCTACGGAAAGGTAGACAAACTCACTGGAACACGACAAAAATCTGCCTTCCATGTATTCTTTTTTATACATGCGACTTAATAGCGAGTATTCATTACGATGGCATTGTTCTTCAGTTGAAACTCAGTCATGCTTGTATTGAATGCTTTATCCCCCTCCCCCACCCCACCTCCCTCAATTTCTTTCGTTTTCTCGTATTTTTTAATTTTTATGTTCTCCATGACATTTCTCATGATCCAGTGTCTGCAAGGAGCCTTTCACTCGTATTAAAAATGGAGCATCTGTAACATGTTCAAATTTTTGTGGTTGTCTCTATGTACACTTGTGTGCAGGTTGCTACCAGTTTTTATTCTCCAAACATGAATGTGGCACACGAAAATTTCCTTCCATTGCTCAAAAGACTCGACGAGTGCATATTGTAAGTGACATAATTTTACACCAGTTACTGCTTCCAATGTATTGCAAATGGTTTTAGTGAATGCACAGAAAACTCATATATCTGTTAAGGCGTCTCTTACCGATCAAGTTAATAACTTCTTGTTGCTGGTTAAGCACCACATATTTACCATGAATTTTACCAGTCTTTTGAATTATGCGGGTTCTGGAATAAAAGGCTCCGAAGGCTTTATACAAACAATGCTATTATGATATCAAAATGGATATGAATAACCTTGCATCTGAATAAAATGTGTTAATTTCTGTGTAGTTATGTTGAGAGCAATCCACAGTATGCAGAGTGCAATGTTTATTCGGTCAAATTCCGACAGCTTCAGGTATGTATGAGTTCGTTTGCAGTATATGTAAAGCAGTTATGCAAAGTAGCAACTTTAGTGCTTTACTAGTAGATTAGACTTCTTTGTCTCTAATTATTTAAAATTTTGGACAGTCTCGAGCACTAGCAATGATTCGCTCTCATGTACTTTCTGTTCTCAAAAGCACTTCTTCTCAGGTAGAGCTCCTTCGGTTTCACTATAATTTTCTCTTGTGTAAAGTGTTCAATCTTTCTATCAAGTTTAATTTTAATTTTTTTTACTACACTAGGTCCAGGCAGCAATTAGAAGCAGCGCTGGCAACAAAGTTGCTGTTTCTGAGGGCGTGGAAGCATCAGTCATTTATGTTCGCTTCAAGGCAGCAGCAAATGAGGTAAGTTCTGTGTGCTTCCTTTTGAGAACAATCTTTTACCTGAATGAGAGCGACTCTTGGGATACTGAATTTCCTTTTCTGATCTAATCTCTATGATAAGAGTAATTTACTGTTTGTTGAGTGGATTATATTGAAATTAGCAATTTGTAGCTTAAACCAGTGTTGGAGGAAATTGAAAGCAGAAGACTAAGGAAAGAATATGTTCAGATTCTCACAGAATGCCACAAACTTTATTGTGAACAGAGGCTTTCCTTGGTGAGCAAAACTGCACCTCTCTTCCTCCAGCCCTATCCTCCGCCATCCACTTATATATTTAGTTCACACGAATTCACTTCGGTAGGTGGTTAGCAAGTATTTTTCCTTTATTTTAACTTCTTTTTCTTTGCATAATCTAGGTGAGAGGCATAGTGCAACAACGGATCTCTGAATTTGCCAAGAAAGAGGCATTGCCATCCTTGACTAGATCTGGATGTGCATATTTAATTCAGGTTGTCTTGAAAAAACACTTGTTTAGCATTTGGAAATTGATATTTCTTGGCATTTTTAGGTTTATGGTTTGTTGATTATGAATATACTTCAGTAAAATCCTTCTATCTTTAATGCAATAAGCTTTTAGATGAGGTAATTCAACGTTCTAGCAATGCAATTTGAAGGTCCTAGGGTAAGTCTCACCGCCACTCAATTATAAAAATTCCACGCATCAGACCTTTGATAAAAAAAATTAATGGCGTCAACGTGAGGGAGAATATTGAAAATGTGTATAAATAAACAAGTTTCTTCTCATTAATATTTTAAGCTTTTAGTTGATGTGCTTCAACAGTATCTAAAGAAAGTTGGATAACAAAGCTGGACATTACAGAAGGATAAATGTCCAATTAATGTCTCATCTTTGATGCAAGTTCTTTATTTTCAACATACCTTTAAAAAAAAAAAAAAAGTTCTTTATTTTCAACATAAGAACAAATGTCGTCTTGTTGATATTACCAGAAAAAAAGGGATCTAGTTATTCTGTCTATCCTATAATTCAGTCTGCTAGAAATTGCATTTCTGCTTTGATAATCCAAATTTTTATTAATAATGAAAATGTTAAGCCAATTAAAGTCATCCAAGAATCTACACGAGTGAACATGGACTTGTGGGACCAAAATGCTGAAGATAAAATAGAAAGCTATTGGTCCTCACTCCTCCGCAAGGGATTTTGAAGACCATAAAAACCTCTCCTGCATCTCTCTCCAAATAACCCACTTTAAGCAGTGTAGTGCTAATCTCCATTGCCTACTAGTACTCAGTACTGAAGCACTGGATGCATTTTACAGGAATTTAATACACGTTATATTTCACTATTTTTTGAAGACCTTGGGCACAACAATATCATGCCAAACAGAAAGCAAGTTACATCTCTCTGTTCACTTTATGTCATATTAATATGGTTTATATAGTCTTAACTACTGAAAAGAATCTTGCTTAGTCCTTCCGCTCTAGTCTAATTGATGAAGAAGGATGGGTTTGGAATAATTCTTAGATTTGAATTTTTGCCAAAACTGAGGTAAAGTTGGTCAGCCTTTTTTCTTGGGAGCAAAGATGCCTCTGCAAAGAAAATTCCCTGCTACTTCCGAAAGAAATTGCACTCTGCTCCTCTATTCTTAGTGAGTCCAAAGATGAGGATGCTTCCATCTATCATGGTTTCATATCCAACAGAGAAAATTAACAGTCTGGTTCAAAGCTCATGCCCATGCTTCATTGTTATATTTTTTCCTTCACCACCTCCTCCCCCCCCCCTGTTGGAATGACAAGTTTTGAGAGTAACAATTGAGGGCATACTGAAATCACAGACAATCTATTTGAATTAGTAAGGTGCCATTTTAATGCATCAGTCTAACATGCAACTAGAATGTGTTGTCTTGCTTGATCTTGGATGTCATTCATTTTATATGTCTAAAAGGAGAAACACGACAATTTATATGATTTTCCACTTGGAAGATATAATATGTGATTTTTATATTTAGTTACTTGTGCGAGTTACTTACTGATTCTGTCATGCTAAACCATGCTGAATTTCTTCCAATTACTTTTTCATATTGAATGCATCTATTCATATTGCTGTTAAAAGATTAAATGATTAAATTGCAGGTATGTCAACTTGAGCATCAACTCTTTGATCATTTTTTCCCATTGTCTTCAGAGGATGTATCGAGTTTGGCTCCCCTGACTGATCCTCTGTAAGTCTTTAAAATTGTCTTGTGGTTTTGTTTCTTCAATTAAAATTTTTTCATTATCAAGAATCTCCTGTGACTGACCAACTATTTACCCCCAAATACCCTACTAATGTTCTTACACTATTGAACTTCGAAGTTGAGTGGATACAACTCTCACTAGTTCTTAAGCACTTCACTCATGTTAGGGGAAAGAGCTAATGGAGCACATCGTTACTAATGAGCCTTTACAGAATCAATACCAAGTAAATGCTTTCATCCTGGAAGGGATTTGAAAATTTCAAATATACAAGTTCAAGAGAAATTTAGTCACTCAGATTATTGGGACATTGAGAGAAGAAATATTTGAATCCAATTGTCTAATCATCAAATTAAGCTGATATCTTATGTTGCAATTTAAACTAGTATTTTATTTTTCTAAAACAGATGCCATGTCCTATTGTAGATGGATTGTGTCGGTTTACTTCCAGCATTATGTCCCCCTTTTTTGATAGGTTCATTTTCAAATCTAAGTTCTCCATTGACATGTTGCAGGTGCACCTACTTGTATGATACATTACGCCCAAAACTTATTCATGAAGCAAACTTGGATGTTCTTTGTGAACTTGTTGATATCCTTAAAGTTGAAGTTCTAGGAGAACAACTATCCAGACGAGGCGAGTCATTAGCAGGGCTATGGCCAACATTTGAGAGAATCTTGGCAGATGTTCATGAGCGATTAACTTTCCGTGCTCGAACTCACATACGTGATGAGGTAACTACTTCATGCTAGTGTTTTAAATGATTTGCACATTCCAGCCTGTGTTACTGGCATCACATCCACAAACGTTTACTCCATTTATTAGGTTGAAGGGAGAGAAGAGAGTGAAAATAGAGAGATAGGGATGAAGGCTGTGTGTGTCTGTTGGAGAGAGAGAGAGGGATCTTTTCTTATGAATGGATATGGGTGTCCATGAAAATTATGTTTACCTGTTTTTAGTCACATCTAAAACAGTCAGTAACTTTATACGGATAAATTTTAGAGGTTTTCCAGGTGGGCCAGCCTGAACCTGCTACATCCGCCCGGTTGGTGCAGGCATGGCGATTAAGAGCCTTTTTGACAACCATTATTGTAGAAAAAAGAGTTTTGAATAGTGACTTTTAGAAGAATGTGGTTAAAAAAATGGGAAAGGTTTTTTGTATACGTGTAAAATATTTTATTGTGTGAATGTGTGGTTGAAAATGGTCTCGTAGCAAACCATAAAATAAAGTAATGAATGTCAAACAGGCACTAACCTCCAAGTTTTTGTGATGTTTAAAATGAAATTGGACTTTCGGAAGGGAGTGCCTTGAACTTTCAGAGTAGAATCAATAAAATAATATATAAGAATATAAAAACTACAAATGTGCGTAAGCCATTATCCATCTTGAAATTCAATACTCTATCAATTTAACTAAATTAAATGTCTTTCAACAATAAAGTAGGGATTAATAAATGAAAAACTTAGAAATCACGTAAGTATTAATTTCTTCTCATTGTCTTTCCTAATCTCCCCTTTGAAATGGTGCCTTCTGCTCTCCCTTCCCTCTATAGAACAGAAGAAAGAATACAAAAACACATATACTACGAGAAGAAAAATCTCAAAAAAATATTAAAAAAAAAAGGAGTGAAGCTATGTATCATATGTCTCTTGTCACTGACACTCTGCCTCTCAAAAGTTGCAACTTAAGTTGGAGAAGGGGTTTATTACACTTCAGTTGTAGATGTCTAGGGCATGCTCAATTGACTTGCCTCTATTTTCTCTCCTCTGTTTTCCTTTTTTCTAGTTTTTAGAATTCAGTCGTATAAAAATAGCACAGAGAACTCTGAACACGCTAGTCTAACAAAAGCCACCCATGCAGCCAATAACAAAAAGTTGATGAAGCATAAGGCAAAGGATCACACCTCAGCCTTGATGCATGTGCCTCAGTAACCGATATGTAAGGCTTGACGAAAGGCACTCAAGGTGTAAGCTTTAGACTCTTGAGGAAAGCCTCATGTGAGGCACATTTGAAAGTGTAAGCCAGAAGCACTTTTAAAACAATGCGTGGTAGTCAATGTTGTAATTCAGTCCACTTTCTAATGCCTAGCACCAAAAAAAAGAAAAAAAAAGAAAAAAGAAAAAAGAAAAAGAAAAAGAAAAAGAAAAAAATAAATTCAAATTTGAATGAAATTAGCGATTATGGTCTGGTTATTTGGGTATCAGTGTGTATAAGAATATTCCTAAGGTTTTAGCAAACAAGTTATGCAGATTTTTGGAGGATATCAGTACATCAAGGGGATTCCATGAAAGGGAGACACATTTTAGGGGTGGTGGTGGCCAATGAATCTGTCAAGAAGTATAGGGGTTTTAATGGAGAAGAGTTAGTTCTAAGATCGGCTTTGGAAGTGATTGTGATCATGAGGATTAGGATTAGGATTGATTTTTATTTTTTATTTTTTTTGAGATGGAGAAGTTGGATCAATGGTTGTTTTACTACAGTTTTATTGCACTTATTAACAATGGTAGACTGGGGGGCAATTTTGGGGCTTCTAGAGGGTCGGGATATGGTAATCAGTTGTCATGTTTTCTATTCACGCCAGCATTGATGTTTTAGGACCTTTTGTCGATAAGGCAAAAGATATTCCTTTATTGGAGGGCTTTGAGATAAGACTGGATATGGTCAGTCTTTCAATGCTTGATGAGACTGTTCTTTTCAAAAGCTTCAGAGGAACATTTCGTATCCTGCTATGCATTTTGGAAGTCCGACCTTCATATTGGGACTTAAGATTAATGTGAGTGTTTCATTGTGGGGATTAATGTTGATCAATGTCTTATTCAAACTGTGGCATGTAGGTTTGGTTGGTCTACGGATTTGTAGCCTTCAAAATACTCAGGTTTTCCTTTGGGTTTTTGGTCTCCAATACCAGATAGAGAGAGAAACTAAGAGACAAGCTGAGTGAAAAAAATCATTTTTGTAGAGAGGTGGTATATTAACTACCATTCAATTCCAGTTTCCCAGTATGATGTATGCTGATCTTTAGAATGTCAATAAAGGTGGCTGCTTAACTGTAAAAGCCAATGGAAGACTTTGTGATGCAGACGATATGCAAATTAGGAATCTGCGTCGCTTGCTTCTGTGTTTCGAAGCGGTTTCCGGTTTGAAGGCAAATCTGGGCAAATCTGAGGTTATTCCAGTGGGAGAGGTTGCTAATGTGGAGGAACTAGCGACCATACTCGAATTTTGAGTTGCCCAATTGCCTATGTCATATCT
>CAIGRT010148864.1:0-24859 GCA_903798405.1 Fraxinus platypoda | reverse complement strand
ACCCCTTGATGTGTTCTTGAGTCAATGCATTCATTAGCTATGAGAACAGAATCCAAAATCTGTCGCCCCTTCACAAAAGCATTCTGGAACTTGGAGACCACTTTTCCCAGTACCTCCAATCTATTCGCCAAAACTTTAGCAATAATCTTATAAACTCCACTGACTAAGCTAATAGGAGCAATACCTATACCTGCAACCAAGATAATGTCCTTGTTTGATTCTTATTTTTTTCAAAACACATTTTTATCACTCTTCTTTTCAATCACACATTCTTCAGTAAAATAATATTATACGTAACCCAAAACTTTTCCTTCATTTTAACCACAAATTTTCCATCAATCTACTATTCCAAAATGTTTTTTACAACAAAAAGGGGGGCTCAAACAGGCTAAATATTTAGCAAAAAATAACAGCAACCGCCAGTGTTAAAGGCTATAAGTTGGGTATTGAGGTGTTTAGCCTCTGTTAGATGAGATGTAAGCCTCAACACTCAAAATAAGTAAAATAATTCAAAGAAAATGAAAAAACAAATCCGAAAATACTATTAGCACAAACTTTATGACATCAAAATATCCATAATATAATATTTCAATAATATTAAATGCCTAATTTGTAACTAGAAACATGATTGTAACTAGAAACATGATTATAAGTCCCTGAGGAAGTTTTAAACAATGGAAAAAGCTTCTAGATAATCAGTTTCGCATCAGATACCCATCACACGATTATAATATCAACCAAATGTTGGAAACCCAAACATTTTTGAATAAACTTATGATATTAATTCCCAACTTCCAAGGAATAGGCTCTTTACTACCAAAACCTTTGGGTGTGTACACTACGTTCATATCCAACAACACTTGCATGAAAGTTGGATCCATGAGCAGTATTCAACTCAAAAGGGATAGAAACGCGGTTACTCTCCTACGACAAAGCATTATGTCACTACAGCCGTAAATTTTGTGAAGCATTAATCATACTATTCTAGCACCTCTCTTCAGGGACACATTATTATGAGCTGAAAAATAGGTGGGATCAGGGTAAAGAGAGTGGATCAGTTATTGACCAAAACCTAAGAATTAAACCAAGTAACTATATACTATTCCCTGCCGCCAAAATTCCACTATCCAACCAACCAGTGACTCTCCAAAGATTCTTACTATAAATCATATTGCAAATTCGAACAATTTATCCACAGATGAAGAAACAATAGCTGAGACAGAGAACTCCAACTCTTAATGTGTACTCAAGAATGAAACTCCGGAAATTATGGGATAATTGTGACTGATTGTATGATTAATTGGGTATACCTTATTTAACTCACCGTTAGTCAAATTTTTGTTTTCCCTTTTTAGGAGATTACATTTCCTTTTATTTCGCCTTTGTTGTATTATAAATTGAGGCCCATAGTATTGTATTAATTATCAAGAAATGCAAAAATCTTCTTATGATTTCATGGTATCAGAGATAGGGTCGTCCTAAGCCCACCATCAATGATGGAAATTGCCATCAACAGTAAAGGTTCCACAATCTCCGAATCTCTTAGCAGCGAGACACAAGCTGCTTCCACCATAAGTTTGATTGGAATCGACAATTCATCCTTTCAACTCATAGTGAAAAACTCGACGGAAGAAACTTTAGAGAGTAGGTTCAATCAATCAAATTGGTGGTTGACAGAAAAGGAAAAATTGGTTATCTTACCAGTGAAATGAAGTAGCCCACAGATGCAACCCTCCTGAAAAAATGAAAATCTGAGAAACTCCATGGATATGGTGTGGCTTGTGAATTCCATGAAACCTTCAATCGGAAAAACCTACCTCTTCATGTCAACTGTGAAAGACATTGGGATGTTGTTCACAAAATGCATTCCGATACCAAAGACTCATCCGAAATCTTTGAAATTAAGACCAAATTATGGCAGACTAAGCAAGGGGAGAGGGAGGTAACCGACTACTACTGGACATGAGCGTCGAAAAGGAGTGGGTGTGCCAATGACGGTGTTTGGTACAAGAAGCGGCTGAGGAATGAGAGGGTGTATGAATTTTTGGCGTGGCTGAATAGGGACCTAGAAGATGTGAGAGCTTGAATTCTTGGCCGTCGACCTCTACCATTAACCCGCGAGGTCTTCGTCGGAGTCAGGAGGGAGGAGAGTCATTGCCAGATCATGCTGAAGGAAGGAAAACCATTTGGGCTTACTAGATCAGATGTCTCAGCCTTTTTGACAGAAGGGTTTGAGCCTAATGGGTCAAATGAAATTGAGAATGATAGGTTAACCTCTAGATGAGCAGAAGTAAATGGGTCCGAAGCAACAGTAAATTGAAAATGATAGCTTAACCTCATCCTTGACACATCTAATGAAAACAATTATCCAATTCCTGTTTCTAGTCACGAAATTGATTCCCCTACTAACCTCAATTTGCCAATCTCCCTTAGAAAAGGGATTAGAGCTTGTACTTGACACAATATGCCTAATTTTGTGTCGTTGAGAATCTTTCGCTCTCAGAAGTTCTTTCTTAGCAAATTCCCACCTGTCCAAGGAGACTTAACCTCAAAACCATGGAGAGATTCCGTGAACAAGGACATGAGAGCACATAAAAAAGAAAAAAAAAAAAAACCGGGAAAGAAATACATGTGGGCTATGAATAAATTTTCATACCGAAGTACAATCTAAAAAACACTCGAATAATACAATGCAAGACTTGTAATTGAGGATACACTCAGACATGATACATACAACCATGAGACATTTGCACCAGTAGCTAAAATGAATTTCATGAGTTATAGACTACATTTAAAGTCAGGGAAACCATACCTTGTACATAAAATAGTTATTGCCTTTATTGTAAATGTACTAAGTAGATGACATTACTGTTACAAGTGTCAACAATGAGAAAATGGTAGAGCTAAAGACCTATCTAGCAAAAGAACTAGAGGTCAACAACATCAAAAAATTAAGACACTTTGGAAATTGAAGTGGCCAGATCTCAATGATCTCTCAAGAGAAGTACACTCAAGATCTCCTTCATAAAACAGATATAGGCGGTAGCAAACTGGTTGATACTCCAATAGAGTCTAATCAATATTTAAGAGAAAAAAAAAAAGGAAAAGAAAAAAGGAAGAATATTGATCAAGAGACGTATCAAAGAATAGTAGGAAGCTTATTTACTTGTCACACACAAGACCGAAAATAGCCTGTGTCGTGAGTGTGGCCAGTTAGTTTGTACATGCCCTCTTAAATCTATGGAATTATTAGATATCTGAAAAGGAACTCCATGGAAAGGCCTTTTCAAAAAATTGAAGATCTTAAACCAGAAAAGTCTATATGGATGTTCTATATGGACTGACACAATGACAAATAGAATATCAACTACTGGGTATTTTACCTTTTTAGGATGAAATTTGATTGCTTGGAGAAGTAAGAAACATCCGGTGGTGGCTCATTCTAGTGTGGAGGTAGAATTCAAGGCAATGACTGAAGTAGGGCTGGATATTGCCCGATTCGGTTCTCTCTGTTCTAGAGAGAACTGAATCGAACTAGAATTTATGGGTATTTAGAAAGTGGAACCGTATGATCTAAATTTAACGAGGTTTGGTTCAATTCGGTTCAGTTCCATTCGGTTCCATACAATAATTAATTTTTTTAATATTTACAACAATACTACATTAATCCAACTAATGACATGCTCAATCTTACATTATTAGAAAGGAATGAGATGAAGCTTACATTGATCAAAGTTGAGAAAATTCAATGAATGGGACAGAAAAAGAGCAAAACGAAGAGAGGTGCAGCTGCTCAGCTTCAATTATTTGAGAAACAATAGAATGATTGAGAAAAACTTAGGTCGCTCAATTTTGATTCTTTGAAATTTGAATTACAAAGTTGGGCTTGGGCTGAAAATAGATAAATGATATTTTGGGCTCCATTAATTAGTTGGTAAATGAAACAGAAAAATGATATTTTTGTACTCAATTAATTAGTTGAAATTTTTATTTAGAAAAAAATTAAAATAATTTGACTTATTTAATATAAAAAATTAGGAAGATTCAGTTCTTCATCTAGAACCGAGAGTTAAACCGAACTCGTCGGTTTTAGATTCTGATACCGATCGAGGTATTTAACTTCAAAAAAATAAAAATAACCCTGAGGTCCGAGAGTTTTGTTCAGCCTAAGGAATATGCGAACTCATATGGTTAATATTACTACTCTCATATTTGAAAGTAGGAGTAAAGAGTCCAATGATGCCCTAATTCAACAATAAAGCAGCTTTAAATATAGTGCACAATCCAATCCAGCACGACACAAATACATATATGAAGGTTAGTAGACATTTCATCAACAAATAACTTGACTCTAGGCAAGTTTGCAGTCCATATTTACCATCTTCTAGTCAACTTGCAAATGTACTCACAAAAGGATTATCTAGTACAAGCTTCCATTATATTGTAGGAAGCTTGGAAAGCAAAATATCTTTGCACTAGCTTGAAAAAGAGTGATAGAATAATTCTCTGATTACTTTTGAAAAATACGCAGAATATAAGGATATTTCCTGATTATTTGCATGTTTCCTAATTATGAGCTAATTTGTCTCCACTAATTTGAGGATGATAGGATTGTCTTCTTGTTTAGAATGCTATAAATCTATCCTTGTATTATATAATCTTGTAGTTTTTGTATGCTATGAGAATTTAGATTTCAATGTTTCCCTAAAACTCGCAACTATATTTGACACACGAACCAAACTAATTTTTTTTTTTTTTTTTTTACTTTAAATCTAAAAATTTTTCAGCATTTCAAGGATTGGAAGTGCAATGCCAGCATTCACTTCCCTCACAATTTAAATCTGTCTTTGCCCTTCTGATAATGGTTTCACAAGAAAATGCTCCAAACCATATGTTTCAGAAAACAAGAATTCCAATTAACAAATTTCTAGACACAAATCACGCTTACTAATGGAAAGATCTCCTGAACAAGTTGTGTAGTGGAGAGACAGAACCACAATTGAAAATATATAAGCAATCACAGAATGACATTATGATCTTGCATATAATAAAAAGAGATCATCTTATTGATCAAGGATTTATGTTGCTTAAATAGAAATAACACACTTTAGAAGACAGTTGACTTTGTTACCAGAATATTTTTAGGCAATCACTACCTTCAGATTGTGCGGTCGGGTTTATATCTGGATCATATGAATCTTCAGAGTACGTATTAACATAAGCTCCTTCATCAATATCCTGTAAACCCAAAGCAAAGGCAGCAGCACGACTTTTCCCCATCTCCTGTACAACCCTTGCCGCTGCATGTAGCACAGGCCGCGAGAAACTACGAAAAGAACTTTCTAACCTGAAAATAAGGCAGAGAAGAACTAGTACTCAAGGTCATCCTAAAAGGACGCTACCATTCCACCAAAATAGAAAAATCTAAGGGCTCGTTTGATTTGTGTTTTAGTTTTTGATTTTGAGTTTTTGGTTCATTTCTAGTTTTATGTTTCGAGGGTCTGTTTTAAAATTGCTAAAAACGCGTTTGGTTTGTCATTTTAAAAAATTATTTCTCAAAACAGAAAACTAAAAAACGTGTTTGGTTTGAAATTTTGAAAACTTGTTTTATAATAGTTTATTCCATTAAATTTGATTATTCAGGAAAAATAGAATAATTTTATGTTAATATATACAATTTAAAATTTATGAATCTTATAATATTTTTTCTCACTACAAAAGTAAAATAAAAATAAATAATAAATTGAGTTCAAAATATATGAATAAAAATTAATGACGTGTAAATAATCATTAAGAGCTTGAACTATTTTTAGTTTTATAATTTTTATTTTCTCTAGAAATTTTTATAATTTTATTTTTTTAGAATTTTTATTTTATATTTTTTAGAATTTTTTTATAATTTTATTTTTTTAGAATTTTAGATTTTATGTTTTCAAAATTTATATTTTTTTATTTTTTAGAATTTTATCAATTTGATTTTTTGAAATTTTTTTAATATTATTTTTAAAATTTTATTTGTTAGAATTTTATATTTTTATTTTTTAAAATTTTTAATTTTTAGAGTTTTTTTAAAATAAAATTTTATTTAAACACTTGTTTTCCACGTTTTAAGTGTTTTCAGAATTTTCACTAAAAAATTCAAAATGTCAAAAATACGTTTTGAGTTTTATGTTATAAGTTTAGCCTTATTTCCGAAAATGCGTTTGCAGAAATATCAAACCAAACTCGTTTTCAGTGTTTTGCAAAACTCAAAACAGGTTAAAAACAACAAACCAAAAGCACTTTAATCTGAGTTACTGAGGTAACCCATAATATATATATAAATATCTATGCATCAAAGAATAAGATATGATTATCTTAAGATCAATCTAACCTACAGTGGCAGAGGAAGTATATTTTTCCCATCTTGCTTGGAGTATAAATGAATGGACTGGATCTTCATTGTCGGGAAGTAAACATTGCCTTACTCCTAAAGAGATTTTACAGGACTATTTATTCTTTGATTTCACACTTGTTTCATTGTTTGTTGCTTATGGAGCAGCATATCCGGAAAAAAGGAGGATCTAGCCCATAGGTTGACCTCCTTTTTAATGTGAAGTGAAAGTAGTTAGTAGTTACGTTTGGTAAAAATGGCAAGATATGAAAGCGGGACTGCATAAAAAAGCCCTTTCCTACTAAGGAAACTTATTAGCCTGCGGATGAAACTACTTACTTTACAGCAATCAATAAGGCAGAACTGCAAAACTAAACTATGTGTTCTGTATGGAATTATGTATGTATACATTGACGTTTATACGTATAGAAGATTGAAAGAAGGCTTCATACCTCCTCATGACAAGTTTGATTAGTGGTTGTGGGCGTCTTGTCTTTGAAGATTTATCTTTTTTTGACTCATTATTTGAGTCCTTCACAGAAGGTGCCTCTGGAAGCTTCAGAATTTCTCTAGTTAGACGATACCATCCAGCAGCCCTTTCCTCGGTCCTATATTGAGTCGAAGAGTAGAAAAGCCAGAGTCAGAAAATGGAAAATTACATATTTAATCGTCTGCACTGGAAATAAATTTACTAGCAGTGGATAACAGACAATCGGGAGGAAAAGTCAGAAGCACCTTTTGTGTTTGTGCATACCTCTCTGAATTATCAAATTTACCCAATACACAAAGAATCGCCTCAAAACAAACTCTTTCACTGGGATCCAAGAGCAGCTGATAGAGAACAGAATTGAACTGAGACTTGATGTCAGGCCGTTCTGCATTAAAAACATTTTAAAATATCAGCATTTCATCTGTAAGTGTACATACTTTTATCGAAAATATGAGAAAATTCATTAACTGAAATGAAGGCATGAGATTGGAAACTATCCAAAATATAGGCTCCGTTTGGGAGCCATTCTTTTTTCAAATAAGGCATTTTTTCTTTCACATCAAGTGGGGTTTTGGGAGCCATTCTTTTTTCAAATAATGCATTTTTTCTTTCACATCAAGTGGGGTCCATGGAGAATGTGTGGTTGAAAAAGAAGGAAAAGTTATTGATGTGATGGAAAATATTATTTTATTGAAGAATGTGTGGTCAAGTGGGGTCCACGGAGAATGTGTGGTTGAAAAAAAAGGAAAAGTTATTGATGTGATGGAAAATATTATTTTATTGAAGAATGTGTGGTTAAAAATGAGTAGAAGAATGAGAATAAAATTTTAATGTGTACCAAACGGAGGCATAATTACCATCTAATGCTCGAGCTCTAGATACTGTATGACACAGCCTGGCTAGTGCAACTCTAGCAAGAACATCATGCAAGTGGAGAACATCCTGCAGAGCCCCTGATTCATAAAAATTTTAATGAACATAATCTGGGAGTAGAATTCGAGGCCGGTTGTTGATCATAAAAGATGACAAGAAACCAGAGGACATCAACCATACCATCAGATTGCACGTGCTTTCCTGCAAAAGCAGAGAATAAATTGGTGAAACAATAACCACAAAATCAACAATTTTAACCTGATTGTTAAGTACGTAACTCAATAGTATCATAAAAGAGGTAGACAATTGTAGGATCTGTGAAAGACTATAAATGTCCTTTTTGGTAGCCAATGAAGAATATACTCCAATATTTATTGGGTAAGAGGGAATGATTAACACAAATACATGTAACCCCATGACAAGAATTACTTCTATGAGAAAATGTTTAAACTACATTTTATATGCATTTGGACATAAATTATAGTACTTCTATGAGAAAATGTTTAAACTACATTTGCTATGCATTTGGACATAAATTATGGCCAATGTCATAAACTATAGGTTTAGCTGATACACTCTTGGACTAGTTTAACAATTTTCCAGACGCTGTCAACTACCGTTTCCCCCACAACAAAATAGGGAGAGAGAAAAATAAGCAGAGATGGAAGAAAAGAAAAGATGGCGTGACAAACATGTTCAATTAGTGCAGGGTAACAGAACAAATATACAAGTGTGGCAAAAACATAAATATATTATTTGATTCTCTACAGAGTGTCCCAAAATATTAAAGATGAAAACAGAATTAACATAGCATTTTGCACAAAGTTCCCAACCTTTAGCAACAGTTTCCTACAAATCTGACTCAAAAGTGGTGATTCAAAGAAACATATATTTAAATAGAACTATTGATATCCTTATGAATACCTTCATTAGTGTCGACAAGTTTATCTATCACAAAGGTCCAAACACGTAAGAGGCATGTAAACTATCACAAAGGTCCAAACACCTAAGAGGCATATACAATTGGGCATATCAAACAAAAACAAAGCTCGTGATTTCAGAACCTGACTTGTAGACAACAAGGTCAGCATTAAGTCATCTTAAATTTTATCTTGGTTACTTTGCTAGCTTTCGGTGGACACACATAACTTCAGTATATCAGAGGACCAATAAAAATAGCATATACATATACTCTGACTCGCAGATCTTGTGGTCTGGTCCACATGCCCCCATACTAGTTGCGTTCTGAAAGATGTATGGATAACGGGAGGATCAATGCCTACCCCCACCCTCCCTCCAAAAAAATAAAATAAAATAAAATGAAGAAAAAGATGCAGAAGTGAAGCGATTAAGGAAAAAATATTATCTAAAGCACAGACTCCCCCCTGCACGCAGAATTTGAAAGAGGTGCTCAAAATAAAATTTAGTACGACAAAGGCAAGGCATCTTTTGTTTACATTATTAATCAATTTCAGGCCCTATAAATGATGCAATGTAGTTCAATGAAAACAGTATATGCTTTTAGTTGAGAAGATTGTTGACAAAATGAAATCATCAAATGAGTTTTATCTGAGTACATTCTTTATTGTGATGGTGCACTTTAAACTTTAAACAACAAAGTTCGAAAAGTTATAATTAAAAATAAAAAATAAAAAAATAGAATTTTTATAATCTTCAAAGACAGCATATTTTATATTCTCAAAGCATTGAGTACTTTCAAAGGAGTTTAAACTGCTAAATTTAGGACACTAGGGTCCACATTTACATGCTCTGATGCTCGGACTCTTCGAAATGGACGAAGTACTCCTGTCGACACGACACGACATGGGTATAGGATATGTGTCGGATCCTCCAAATTTCAATCGGACACTTCATCGTTTCTGCTTCTTTCTTTTTCTTCGTTCCCTTTTCTGCTCTGTGTAAACCTAGCACCGTCGAGAGGGTGGAGCAACACCAAGTTTTCCCTTCTTTTTCTTCTTTCTTTTTCTTTCCCTTTTCTTCTTTTTTTCCTTTTTTCCCTCTCTGTATCGATGGTTTAAGGTTTCTTTGTATAAAATGAAAATTTATATAGTGCTACTTAGTGTTCCACTAAGTCCAAACTGCAAACAAGTCCCTCATTTTCTATTTTATATTTTCCATAATTGAAAACTAAATCCTTAAATTCTATTTTATTCGTCTTAACCCCTTATTCAATAGTCATTACCTTTTTCTATGAATAATTGACTTTGATCTATTTATAATGACATTTTGGATAAGTAAAAAAAAAAAAAAATTGAAGTTTGAAAGATGTACCTGTGTTCGAAATTTGGACTCTTTTTAGTCATATCCACATATCATATATTTTAAAAAATAAAAGATTTGACACTTAGATACGTACCCTTACCCAATACCCGTACCCGAATCCGAGCATTATTGTTTACAGCAACCATGTCATTCTACAGTTCACTAGATGATGGTATTCCCTCAGGAATAATAAATCAAAAATATTCATCCATTAGAAAACATTCTAACGATATACTTCTCTAGAATATTCATCAAAAGAGAAGAGACACCTTGGCAGAATTGATTCATTACCTAGATCACACTATCAAATCATGCAGGGGCAAAAGAACAAATGCCATTTTTATGTAAGAATTAAATCCTATACTGTTGTACAAACAACTAGATTACAAATGGTAATAAGATATACAGTGGAAACTTCAACACTGTCAAATTACCTAATGCCATTGCAACTGCATAAGGATCCTTCATTGCTAATTCTGAAAGAATTTCCAAAGAATGCCTCACAGCCACTGGATCAGAAAACAAAACACTGCAACAATATATGAAATGACATAAAAATTGATGGATGGCGATGGAAAATGAAGATATAGTCTACAAAGATGAGTTTGTTCATGAGGGATGAAATTTCGAAGTAGTAAGACTTAAAAGGCTCATGCTGTACATATATGTAATAAATGCTTCTCAATATTGCATCTTCAATTTGAGACCTCGAAATTGACGAATGTGTTTTTAGAGGATAGGGACAAACTCTCACAATCAGCACCGAGACTCTCCAATAATATTTGAAATAATTAAAAGACAACCAAACACCATGTAGGCTCCCAGATAATTCAATTGTCAGCCTTTCTCAATACTTCAATTTTTTTATCTCTAATTCAGTTTATTATCGCCATCAAAGTATTATTGGAGTTCTAAAAATGTTGATGAGGGGCTTTTAGATGAGCAAATGATCTTTCTCGTTTCCAAAACTCTTCTTCAGCACATTTTGAGTTGTTTTTCATATATATATATATATATATATTATCTCAGCTTAGATGAAAGGCAAGAGATAATGAACTCGCAAAATGATGAAACTAGAGAAAATGACGGTTTCAATACTCTTATTTATAGTATCATCAAACATTTTATCGGAGTACCTACTGATGTAATGAATCGACGGTTCGAAATTCTCATGAATCTCAGGTGTTCAATACTCCATGATGTTTGGTGGTATAAAGACATGTTTTTATCACGTGTCTTTATACGAGAAGATTGTGATCAATCTTATTGGAAATAAAGATTTAGGGCCCGTTTGATTCTCATTATTGTAGAATGAGAATGAAAAATATAGCCGTTAATGGGCCCCACACGAGATAGAAATTCAAAATTGATAGCGTGATGTGATGGATAACGGTCATATTTTTCATTTTATGGATGAAAAATGAGAAACAAACGGAGGCTTATATCTAGACGTCCAAAACTCTTTGTAGAAAGAGTTAGAACTTCAATAAGAAGTCAATATCAAGAAAATATTCCATATGATGAACTTACATACGGAGAAATTATTCATTTTGTCAATAAAGAAGGTCTTGCTCTTTGCAATAATCTTAAACTCAAAGTAAAGATCTGAAAGTCGTAAAGAACTTGGATTGTTCTGTGAACAATATGGCCTTGGAAAATAATTCCTCCTCCTTCAAAACTGAAAAGAAAAAGTTTTCATATTTACAAAGAAGAAAATATTTTCAAAAAGAAAAGAATTTTCAAAAGCCTTTTTATTCAAAGAATTATACTAAAAAACGATTTTCAAAGAAAATGTTTTCAAAAAATTCTAATGTTACTTGCTAGAATGCAAATAAATAGGACATTATTCCAATAAATGTCCTATGAAAAGCAAGATTAATAATCTTCAAATAAATAAAGATATTAAACTTGAACTCCTCAATCTTATCAATTCTTCAGAAGAAGAAAATTCTTCTAATTCTGAATTAGGAATGGTTTATCAACATCAAGAGGATTCTTATGTTGAGACTAGTTCTAGTTTTAGTTCATCCTCTTCTAACCAATCTAAACAAATTTTTGGTTGTAAAACCATAAATGTTCTTATTCAAGAAGAACTTATTCAGTTGAAAAAATTGAAAATCTTCAACTAAAGAAAAAGTTCAAATCTCTTATTCCTTCAAAGTCTAATGAATTTGATGATCCTCATAGTACTAAAAATATTATGAGAAGATTTAAATCTGAATCATCAAAATTTTCTAAATCATCCTATTCTGATTTAAGATCAGAAATTAATGAGATGAAATCTCAAATTTCTACCCTCCAAAATCAAATGAAAGATGTTAGAATGGAAGTAGTTCTCTTGAAAACTAAACAAGCAAATCAAACCATTTATGATTCTGATTCTTCTGATCAAGAAGAAATTGCTTCTCAATCCTCAAAAAATCTTCAAATTGAAGAAGAAAATTTTAATGTTATTAGTCGTATTCAACTTCAGAAATGGTATTGTCAAATGGATATTATTATCAATAAAGATTTTAAACTTCATACTAGAGTTTTAATTGATTCTGGTGCAAATCAAAATTGTATTAGGAAATTATTGATCCCTATAAAATATTTTGAAAAAATTACTGAGCGTCTTTATGGTGCTAGTGGGAAAATGTTGAATATTCAATATAACTTTCAAAAGCTCATGTTTGCAATTCAAAAATTTGTTTTAAAAATATATTTTATCTAATCAAAGATTTAGACCAAGAAGTAATTCTTGGCACCCCTTTTATTGTTCAAATTTATCATTTTCAAGCTGATTCAAAATTATTAACAAATATTTTTTGTCAAGAAATTATTTTCAAATTTACAAATCCTCATTCTTACAAAGATGTTAATTCTTTGAAAGAGGATCATTATAAAACTGCATTCAATGTTCCTTTTGAACAATACGAATGGAATGTTATGACATTCGGTCTCAAAAATACTTTCTGAATTTCAAAAAATAATGAATAATATTTTCAATCCTTATTCAAATTTTATAATTGTTTGTATTGATGATATTTTAATTTTTTCTGAAAATTTAGAACAGCATTACAAATATCTCAATACATTTGTTCATGTCGTCAAAAATAATGGTTTAGCGGTTTCTGCTAAAAATGTTGTTTTATGTCAAAAAAATATTAGGTTCTTAGGACATAACATTCATCTAGGAACCATTACACCAATTCAAAGAAGTCTAGATTTTACAGATAAATTTCCTGATGAAATTTTAGATAAAAACAGTCTTCAAAGATTTTTAGGATGTGTCCACTATGTAGGTGACTTTATCAAAAAGATAAGAATCCTATGTGCACCTCTTTTCAAAAAATTACAAAAGAATCCAGTCCCATGGAGTCAAGAGCATACTGTGGCTGTTCAAAATGTCAAAAAGGATATCAAAAGTATTCCCTATTTGTCAATATTAGACCCTCTGCATCAATTATTGTTGAAACTGATGCGTTAACATTGGTTTTGGTTGTGTCCTCAAACAGATTCCAAAAGAGTCTAGTCAAGAACCGTTAGTCTGATTTCATTATGGTGTATGGACTGCCCTCAACAGAATTATTCAACTATCAAAAAAGAAATTTTATCAATTATTTTATTTGTTTTAAGTATTTCAAAATTTCAAGACGATTTAATCAGTAAAAAATTTATTTTAAAAATAGATTGTAAAGCAGCCAAAGATATTTTATAAAAAGATGTCAAAAATATTGTTTCCAAACAAATTTTTGCTAGATGGCAAACAATTTTGTCATGTTTTGATTTTGAAATCCTATATATACAAGAATCTTCAAACTTTCTTGCGGACCTCCTCACAAGAGAGTTTTTACAAAAGAGAGGAAATTGTGAGAAAAATTTGAGAGATATTCAAAGAAGAAAATATGGAATCCTCTTCAAAGAAGAAGGATAAGAAAAAGATTCAAATTCCAATTTGTTCAATTGATGATTACATTCAAAATTTAAAGGTTCCAAATTTGCAGAGTATAGCTCTTATACCTCTCAAAAAACTAATTTAGCTTCAAAAAACCCATCCTCTCAAATTCAGAAAATCCCTTAACATCATTCATATTTCAAAAAAGCTCTCCAAATAGGATTTGGAAAATTATCAAATATCAATCCGCCATCATCTTTTCAACATTTCACAAAACCTATCAATATTCCTGTTTTTGAGATGGAAACATCTTGGATTCATAGTTATTCATCCCTAGAAGAATGCTTTCAAAATATTTTCCCTCCAAATTTCCAATATTTTCCAAAAAATATTTAAAAATCCAGAGCTTATTATGAAGCTATCCTTGTCAAATCTGGATCAACCATAATAACTCACTCTCCAAATCAGCAAAAGAAAATTTATATTAATTTTTCTAAAATTTCAATTCAAAGGGCACTGCCATTCAACGATTAGGGACAGGAGCCATGGAAAGAAAAGAGAATGCGTCACTCAAAAAACGATTCATTCGAATCTCTTTTCAATTATTTTGATTACCAAGAAGCCTAGTTTAATGTGTTTTACTTTAAACTAGTTACTCATTCTTGGTTTAAACTTTCATCAAAATTGTTTAACAAATCTTCCAAAATGGTTCGAATATTTTGGACTCGAAGAAAATATTTTATCCAGTCTTACTCTTCAAGGATTCAGACACTTCAAAAAGAAGGCAAAAAAATTTTTAAAGTCTCAAGAAAATATTTTATTCCAATTTGCTCATAATCTAAAAGTCTCGTGGATATTCTGTTGGGACTATCAAGTTGTTCAAAAACCAAGATCTAAATATAATGTTAAAAAAGTTATTCGGAGACTCAAAATCAAATGGTGGTCAAAATTTCATGAGACAAATTGCTGCCCAAAAGCGGTAAATTCATATATTCAAGAACAGAGGAACGCAAGCATTCCAAAATTATCCAAAAATGAACTTGACAAAAGTGTCGATTTCCTCACTGAGAAATCAAGATTATTGGCTATGTTAAGCCAGTGCAAAACTCCTGAAGAACTGCAAGCTATTTCAGAAAGAATTGCTGCTCTTTCACAATCTTCATCAATGAAATCAGATTCAAAAGAAAATTCTTCTCAAACAAATTCATCAGATTACGAACAAAGCAATGAAGACATGTGCTTTGGTTTAGAAAATATTGATGAATTAATTGAAAAAGAAAATCAAAAGAATATTCCTTCAAAATGACTATATGGATCTAGTTATCTTGATGAACTAAGAGAATTTAGGGTTCAGAAATCAAAAGATTCATTATTCAAAATGTGTATGCCACCAAACAAATTATTATTGCTCCCCTTGCCAATTATAAAAAATGGACAAAAAACTTTAGTATCTTTACTAAAGTAAAATACAAAAGGTCGGGAGAAATGGAAATATTGGTGAAAATTGTCAAAAGAAATTGGTACGCCATTGTCAAATGATGATGAACAATTATCAAAAATAGTTGGAGGACAGACAAGTGGTTGTCTCTCCAAATCAAAGTGGTTGATTGCTTTTCAAAATTCCTTCACCAAAATTAAATTGGTTTAAAGTCCATACTCAAGATTTCAAGTATATAAGAAGACTCAAGATGAAAGCTATCCTCAAGTGTAATAGAACGGGAGATACTACACTTCAAGAAAGTTTTAAAATTATCCTTATAATTTTTACGCTTTCTTTAAAAAAAATTTCAATTGTGATTTTCAATTTCTGTTTCATATTGTAATTTTAAAATTATATATCAATAAATTCATTGTTTCTATCAACCTCTACTTCTCTTGTACCTTTCCCCTGACCTGCCAAGATTACTTCCAGGTCTAAATCTTTGACAAGATAAAATATATTTTTAAAACAAATTTTTGAATTGCAAACAAGAACTTTTGAAAGTTTGTATTGAATATTCAACCTTTTTCCACTAGCACCATAAAGACGCTATGTGGTTTTTTCAAAATATTTTGTAGGGATCAATCATTCCATAATACAATTTTGATTTGCACCAGAATCAATTAAGACTCTAGTATGAAGTTTAAAATCTTTATTGATAATAATATTCATTTGACAGTACCATTTCTGAAGTTGAATACAGCTAATAACATTAACATTTTCTTCTTCAATTTGAAGTTTTTTTTAGGTTTGAGAAGCATTTCTTCTTGATCAGAAGAATCAGAATTATAAATGGTTTGATTCTCTTGTTGAGTTTTCAAGAGAACTACTTCCATTCTAACATCTTTCATTTGATTTTGGAGGGAAGAAATTTGAGATTTCATCTCATTAATTTCTGATCTTAAATCAGAACTGGATGATTTAGAAAATTTTGATGATTCAAATTTAAATCTTCTCATAATATTTTCAATACTACGAGGATCATCAAATTCATTAGACTTTGAAGGAATAAGAGATTTGAACTTTTTCTTTAGTTGAGAATTTCCAATTTTCTCAACTATCTCTTGAATGAGTTCTTCTTGAGTAAGAACATTTATGATTTCACAACCACAAATTTGTTTAGATTGGTTAGAAGAGGAGGAACTAAAACTAGAACTAGTCTCAACATAAAAATCCTCTCGTTATTAATAAACCATTCCTAATTTTTAAAGAAAGCATAAAAATTACAAGGATAATTTTAAAACTTTCTTGAAGTGTAGTATCTCCCGCTCTATTTACACTTGAGAAGAGTCTTCATCTTGAGTCTTCTTATATACTTAAAATCTTGAGCACGGACTTGAACCAATTTAATTTTGGTGAAGGAATCTTGAAAAGCAATCAACCACTTTGATTTGGAAAGACAACCACTTGTCTTTGTCCTCCAACTACTTTTGATAATTGTTCATCACTTTTTTGACAATAGCATACCAACTTTTGACAATTTCCACCAATATTTCCACTTCTCCCAGCTTTTTGAATTTTACTTTAGTAAAGATACTAAAGTTTTTTGTCCATCTTTGATAATTGGCAAGGGGAGAAATAATAATTTGTTCGGTTGCATACATATTTTGAATAATAAATCTTTTGATTTCTGAAACCTAAATTCTCTTAGTTCATCAAGATAACTAGGTCCATATAGTCATTTTGAAGGAGTATTCTTTCGATTTTCTTCTTCAATTAATTCACCAATATTTTCTAAACCAAAGCACATGTCTTCATTGCTTTATACGTAATCTGATGAATCTGTTTAAGAAGAATTTTCTTTTGAATCTAATTTCATTAATGAAGATTCTGCAAGAGCGGCAATTCTTTCTGAAATAGTTTGCAGTTCTTCGGGAGTTTTGCACTGGCTTAACATAGCCAATAATCTTGATTTCTCTGTGAGGAAATCGGCACTTTTGTCAATTTCATTTTTGGATAATTTTGGAATGCTTGCGTTCCTCTGTCTTGAATCCATGAATTTACTGCTTTTGGGCAGCAATTTGTCTCATGAAATTTTGACCACCATTTGATTTTGAGTCTCCAAATAACTTTTTTAATGTGATATTCAGATCCTAGTTTTTGAACAATTTAACAGTCCCAACAGAATATCCATGAGACTTAAATTATGAGCAAATTGGAATAAAAGATTTTCTTGAGGCTTTAAAAAGTTTTTTGCCTCCTTTTTGAAGTGTTCGAATCCTTGAAGAGTAAGACTAGATGAAATATTTTCTTCGAGTCCAAAATATTCGAACCATTTTGGAAACCATTTTGGAAAATTTGTTAAACAATTTTGATGAAAGTATAAACCAAGAATGAGTAACTTGTCTAAAGTAAAACACATTAAACCAGGCTTCTTGGTAATCAAAATAATTGAAAAGAGATTCGAACGAATCGTTTTTTGAGTGACGCATTCTCTTTTCTTTCAATTGGTCATGTCCCCAATCTTTGAATGACAGTGCCCTTTGAATTGAAATTTTAGAAAAATCAATATATTTTTTCTTTTGCTGTATATATATGGCATTTCCTGAATCTATCTGAAATAATTAATTAGGGTTGATGTTTTCAATAAATCTCACGTCAACAAAAGTAGTGGATACAAAAAAAACTGAAGTAAATGACAAAAAAAGGGCATTATTAGAAAAGGCGTTAAAAGTTTTCACGCTGGTAGGCATTCCCAAATAAAAGAAGTACAACAAAAATGGGACGGAGGGAGGATACTGTTATTCATCTTGAGAGATTGTGATCAATGGGACTGAGGGAGAATGCTTTTATCCGTCTTGAGAGATTGTGATAAATCTTGATTTAACTTCAGTACATTAAATAATACGCAGCTTGGATCAAAGCTAAACTGGCATGCAAAAAATTGTAGATGAAGAGCGCGCCTGGTAGCATCCCATAGCAGACCTTTTTCCTCCTGAAGGACAGCGAATAGGGCGGGGCTTGTAGGTGTCATGGGTTGTGAAGAGCAATATATTTGTCAAATTCTTTGCTAGTAAGCTCGCAAATACGAATTCTGGATATTCCTATGCTTTTGCTTTGCCATATAAAACAGTAACCTATGCACACAGCTGCCTAGGCAGCTCCCCTTCAATTTTATTTCATTCAGCATTTTTCTTCTTTCCAACTCCAGAACCAGAACAGAAAAGTTCAGCAACTTGGATACAACAAGTTTATGGCAATGATAAGCAAGCACAGGTGATGATTTTAGAGGAAGCAGTCGCAAGTATACTAGCAGTTAACATTAAAAGCAGTAGTAAATATACAGAATCCCTGGTACGTAGAATGAATTGGGATTTTGATAAAAAAAATCCTGAAGATTGAAAAGAGACTTATTGATCTGTAAAATATCTTAGATAACATACCACCAGTAGATATAACCAACCCAACATCACTCATCATGCAGCATTGCATCACTCAAGATAATCCAAAAATCAAAAACCAAACAATGTCAACTAACCCTTGTGTAGCACGATGGAGAAATGCTGGATTTCCTGGATCCAAAGGGAGTCTTCTTAAAGCACTTATGGCAGCATATTGCAAATTTCCCCGAATGATAGACTGATGGATAACCATTCATGAAAAGGTAGAACAGAGGAAATAATTACTTAAAGTCAGTCATGATAACATTATATACGATTTATAATATTCTTCACAATATTTAAGTGATATACATTTGGACATTGTCCAAATCTCAGTGATCTCACAGATTAAGCTTTAGATCAAGTTGTTCAAAATGATCTCAAAGTAGGAAAAGATCCAGAGTTCAGGTTTCAATGTCACTTATTTATTAAAAATTGTTTATGTTCAAGAATTTAATTAAAATAAATAAATCCCACCTACATATGAGGGGACATGTTAAATAATATACGTTTGGCAATATCTAACAATTTAAATTTTTAGATCAAGAGGTTCAATATTGAGGGACATATCCCCACAAAAGATATGAAAATATTGGACAAGTTTATTATATACAATAATTTTCAACAGATGCCATGTAACACCCCGAAAATTTTTAAGAATATAATTTATTAGTTCTATATGCTATATATTTATATTTTGAAAAGTTGAAGGCTTAAAGGAAAATATGTTTTAAATTCCTTTTATTTTGATCAAATAATTAGATTTTGATAAAGGGAAAATAAGTGTATCGATATTGAATTCTTTTTGTAGCTCGTAATTAATTAGAAGTCTTCAACACGAGAAAAAGTTATTTAGATTAGACTACATCAAGTTAAGTCTGATTAAAAGAATAATAGATTAATAGAGTTGGTGGGAGCTTGCAATATTAATTAAGTAAAATTCTTTTCCTCTTTTAATTTCTACCACACGTGATTTTTATTTGATATGAAAACAATAGTGTAGTACAATTCAAATGTCACTTTTTGAAACCAAGTCCATGTTGGCCACGTGTCCTATTTTCAATGGGATGATTGTACCAGGAAACCAATAGTAGAATATACTACTAACTCTACCATTTGAACCCATTCTTATCCAATTTGTAGTAGTGGTACATGGTTTTTGTATTATTATTGCACTAAAACTCAATTTGTAAATATTCATTTTCACTATAGATATCCCATGAAGTCAAGAGAAATTTTCACCACATAATACTTATTCATAGACATGGTCAGAGAGAGTCAAGGCAGAGAGAAAGAAACATAGGAAAAAGGGTTTTCATGTGCATTATATTACAACATTTCAATAAAAAATGTAAGATACTTTTGTGCAAGTGGTTCGTTTCCTTATAAAGTAATTTATGCATAAATTGTCAGTCGGGTTCTTTATGAAGAGTGTGTTTGGTAGGGATTTTTGGGGGAAGAATTGATTTTTGAATAGTGATATGATGGGAAATGTATGGTTGAAAAAGTAGAAAAAAGTATTGATGTGATGGAAAATATTATTTTATTGAAGAATGTGTGGTTGAAAATGAGAATTGATTTANAGAGTGTGTTTGGTAGGGATTTTTGGGGGAAGAATTGATTTTTGAATAGTGATATGATGGGAAATGTGTGGTTGAAAAAGAAGAAAAAAGTATTGATGTGATGGAAAATATTATTTTATTGAAGAATGTGTGGTTGAAAATGAGAATTGATTTACTGTAGAAAATGAGAATCTGTACCAAACAGGCTCTAAGAGTTATGAAATCCTTCGGGGAATTTAAGATGACCTAAGATGGGTTTGTAGTTTGGTTACCGATATACTCTATAAGAGAAGAGTGGTATGAAGTGTTTATTTTATTGTTAGATAATTGTGTATGGAAACTGCACGTATCTTACCGAGTGTTTTTAAATATTTGCTTTTATAAAAATTTTACAGGTCAGTTCGGGTTGATTGGATCTGTGACGGGACGGTGATACAGACTGTCGAGAGGATTTGAAGAAATAAAATCAAACAGTAAAATTTTTATGCTTAGTTTAAGTTCATGGATAACCCATATTTTTATTAAATAAAAATTATTTTTATCGTTCCGTATTTAATGTAAAGAAAAGTGAGTTTTTGGTAACGCTATAAGGTTTATGAAAATTGGGGTGTTATATGCCACATATATTAATGAGCTCACTGCTCATCGACTTGAAATAAATACAGTTGAAGAGTAAAAAAATTGGCCCATGCATTCATGGTGTTTATAGAAAGCATATGTCAACTGAGTAGAGGTCTCATTAACTCCCCGCGAAAGATTAATTCTTCTTGGATAGAAAATACTTAGAAAATCAATAATTATCATAATGAATTTAATGAAACTAGTTGGAGTTAAGAATATAATCGAAATTACATTCCTACAATTTTTTGGGCAGGGGAGGAGACAAATAGAAAAGCCTTAAATTTACGGTTATGTGTATTGCAAGTGAAGGTATATTAAGGGATCTAATGTTCAATGGAGCTAGAAAATAAATGCATTTCTTACTTGGGAAATCACTGGGGCATTAGGAGATTTAGACATGGGATAGAATTCAAAAATGGACAGCTGGCTGTTTGAATTCATATTACAAGGCAACTAGAAGAAGGCTTTAAGGAAATATTCCTTAATTATAAATCTGAATGGAAATGCTCTCAAAATGGTGCCTTCTTTTTGAAATGCAAGTCACAGTGCCATTCTGAAGGGGGTAATCAAATAAACCAGAAGCCTTCTAAAGTAGTATTTTATACACACAAGGCAGGTAAAACCCCAGGAATGAATTAATTAGACATGAATGTAGAGAACATAAACTATCAGCACAGCATATTGAGAAGCACCAACTAAGCAGAATGCACAATTAAAACCAACAAAGATTAAAAGGAAATTATTACTATGAGACGATACCTCCTTATCACCCCCCTTTGTCCCAAATATGCCTTTCTTTCGTTTCTGTGGTTCACCAACCTGGCAATCATAATGAGTAATTACTCTTAGGAAATCAAAGTTTTGATTTGAGCTTACGTGATAACTCTTCGACGAAATGATTGATTAATAAATTTACTAATGTTAGAAACGATAACAAAAACAACGGCAGCACCAACGAAGATTATTAGTACAGAAAGTTCATTCAATTTAAAATTATTAAAAAAACAATAAACCAGAATATCTGGCAAAAGCTATTTAGCAAAGAAATGACAAGACACAACAAACCTTGGTCCCATGCACTTTAGCTTAATATCCTCCTATGGAATGTCTATTGACTGAAGATCGACATTCTATTTATTTAGGACAATTTTAATGATTAAAGAAAGGGATGGGACTAAGTGCTTGTTTTGGTTTCATTGTAATCTCCTTATAATTTGAAGCCAAAGTCAAACATTACATTATAATATCATTATAATGAAACCCAAACAAGCACTAAATAATGGAGAGAGACATGGAGACAGGGAATATGAAATAATCTACACTATGATTCTCTTTCAAATTGATTTTCCAACCATCATGATTAATAAAACAGATAACAAATCCAATAAAAGTTCTTTTTTTTTTTTTCCATTTGAAGTTAAATCTAACAAATGATATTATAATGTCCCTCTGAACTAAACAAAGACAAATTTAAGATAACCTCTAAAGATGACTTTAGCCATGTGGGCACATGTTTTATATCTTAGCATACTCTCGGATGGATGAGACAGAGCAAGATATTATATTTATCAATACCCAGTGATCACCAAATAACAAATGCAGGAAACAAAAATGGGTTCAAAAGTTTTAATGCATTGCTTTCATATTTTACTAAATATGGCCTGCGTAGGTTGAAAAGGGAATTTTGCTCAAACACACCTTCTCCAGAATGCTGAACACAATTTCATACAACCTGGACAGAATTTCTGAGTTGCTTGAAGGCGCATAAGTGAGAGCCTTTAATGCTTGTATTCTCCTTGCATGAACTTCAAATGCAGAGAGAGAGAAGAAATTACTGATATATAAGTTTTAGCAAGAAGGCACATTTGAAGTCTAAAATATTAAAGATAAAAAAGGTAATTTCCTTAAAAGAAATCATAAAATCTAAAAATGTATTACCTCCAATTATATTCTCTACAAACAAGAAAAGAATTAAAAAACACACAAGTCTAATGTTTCTCATGCAAACGTGTTCCCTCATGCAGTAGAATATTGAACCTTCCAAGGATACATGGCCAGTAATAATATTAGTGATGGCCTTATTACAATGTAACTCCCTTTATATTTGTTGCAAGGAAATCTTCAAAATTCATTTTTTCCGCACACAAACAGCAACGAACTTGAGCTTGTTAGATGAGACTTGCTGATCAGCCTCAAATGTCAATGTTAAAAATGCCATTCTTTCCATGACACAACTGATGGTGTTCAAAGTATCGTTCTATTACAGAGTCTGTTGCTTGAACATTGAGAATTCATTTCAATGTCTTCATTTTTTGTATCTAGTGGATCTTGGAGAAGGAAGTTGAAAGGAAAATCATTTACAGATCAGTCGAAGGTGACAGCAAATATCGGTGTAGTGGTTCAGTGTCAGGGGCATGATGGCATCAAAATGCTTAGGAGAGGGAGACAACAGTGACTGATCAAGTGAAATGGCATATAGTGGCAATCCACCATGAGGTAAAAAGAAAATGCTTGGTACTAAGAAATTAATGCAAAAGGGCGAAAGCTAGAGGCACGGAGAGGCAATCAAAACAGAGAATGGCACGACCAATTGAATAATGCTATTTGTCATCACGATGATAAATTATCGGTAATGTGGCAGTCTATGTGGAATAATGGGATTGGGTAGTTCAATTTATATGAGAGAGGGGGAGGAGAGAGATAATAGGTTGCCACGATGAGTTATCATCATGATGATAAATAACATTACTCCAACCAATTGCTTTCTTCACTCTATAATGCCTCAAATTTAGCTTGAAGGGAAAACTTGTCGAAGTACAAGGTCAAATTCCAGAACTTAAAATATCAAGTCAAGTGAAACTTTGATATTGGATTGCTCAGAAAAATGAGGCAAGCAGCTCTTCATGTTAAACTGAGTTATACAACCGGAAAAACATAAAAGAATTTAGTTTGCACAATTTTCATCCTCTGTGTTGAAAGCAATTTATTCTTGTGTAATCAAAAAATTAAAAAATAAACATCTGGTAGAACAAAAGAAGATGATAATGCGTTGTCAAACAAGTGAAAGGACTTAATCACTTACATTCATCTTCTTCATTAAAAGCCTCTGAAGTTAACTGCTCTACTATTCTGGGAACTACATCAGCTCTGGTCACCCCTCCAACAGCATCGATATCGGCCAAAGCATCCCAATTTGGAGTAGGTATCCCACCACCCGGGCTTAAACCTTGTGAACCAGTGTCCGATAGAATTCTGGCTAGGTAATAATAAACATAACGTAGTACAGTCCTATCCTCACACTGCTGGTCAAGCTAGAGAATGAAAATAGAAAAAGAAGAAATAAGTTGAAACTTAATTCTAAAAAAAAAAAAAAAAAAATTACTAGTAATACAGTAATATGAGATGTGGGGACAAAATTAATGAAAATCAGAGCTTAATCAGATCATTAGGTGACTTGTAAAGCATTAAAGTAATCATCAAATTTTATGTAAAAAAATAAACATATAGTGCATCAAAGTAACCCATCAGATTTATATAGAAAAATAAAAGCTGCAACGCATTTAGAAATTTCTGTAAAATATCCTTCCAGCTAAAACATTTCAGAAGCAAAATGAAATTCTGCTAGCAGTCAAAAGTACAAGCCTAGTTGCGAAGGTGACCACCCAGAAGCCAAGGCAGAGTGTCATCATCCAGGCAACCGCTGTCTAGTGTATATTACTTCCTCCGGTTTTTTCACCATATTCCATATTCCTACGATATTATAGAATAAAAATGTCTGTAACAACTTAAGCATACATATATTTGTACCTATGATTGTGAAATTATTAGTGTTACGTATTTATGAAAAGAAAGAGAAATTTATGAAGGTAAGAGTATAATAGTGGCTGAATGAATCTTCCATTAAAGATGCCTACAATTTA
>CAIGRT010148856.1:0-11724 GCA_903798405.1 Fraxinus platypoda | reverse complement strand
AAATCCGTGTGCAAAACACACTAATCAGTGATTATAAAAATTAATGACGGCTTCCTATTTATAAAATAAATTAGAGCAAAATCAAAATTTACAAGGACTCAAATGAGTGGTTTTATTCACATCACATTTTTTTTAATAAATACATTACATTTTAATTTTATTAAAGATCATCAACCTTTATACATTATTACACTTATATCCTTAACCTTTTTATTCACCACATTCTTATTCTTAGCATTTCATCGATCCGAAATCTTATCCTTAATAATGATTTTCGTCCAAAAATATTGTTAACATACTTTAAAATGAGGGTCAAATATTTATTCGTATTTTTTTTATTATTGTTTGTGTTTGCATATTTAAAAATAGACAAATGAGTTTTTTACTCTATTTTAAGAAAATCTTGGAAAGAAACCATAATTATAAACATTTTATGTTAATTTGAGAATTAAAATTCAATGAAAAAAGGTTTTGAGACGTAAATGTGATAATGAGTAAAGGTTATGAACCATTCCTATAATTAAAATGCAGCTTATGGTGTGTTTGAGCCACATTATTTTGAAATAATGTATTTTGGAATAGTAGATTGATGGAAAATGTGTGGTTGAAAAAAAAGTAAAAGTTATTGATGTGATATAAAATATTATTTTATTGAAGAATGTGTAGTTGAAAATGAGTAGAAGAATGAGAATGCTAATTTTAATGTGTACCAAACATAGGCTAAATATTAAAAACTATGATGTAAGTATATTTAACCGACTCAAATTACTTTAACGAACTTTATAATGACACAAATTTCTATATCGTTCTTAATAAAATCTTGGTAGGGGGTCTCCGCTCCCCAAACCCCCTAGGAGGGGGACTCCCCCCCCCCCTCAAATCCCCACATGCGACCAAAATTCGAACTACGTGTTTGTTCCATGTAACGACAATACTTAAATTCCACAACTTAACATTTATAACTTATTCGTTAATATACTAATTTATGTTATTTATGTTCTGGTTAAATTGGCTGCATGGCTTGCTTTTCTTGGATCTAGGGTTGGTCAAGATCTTGAGATGGTTCAAGACTGAAAAATACGTGGTACTTCGTTTCTTAGGAAACAACGTTAATGTATTTTTAACTCCGAAATTATAGTTTGTAGATTTGAACACTGTCCACAATAAAGTACTTAGCCAAAAAAGTGATTATTCTTGATGGGCTTCTTCCTGTACTGGGCCATAAGGGATGCTTATGAAAAAAAAATCTTATGCAATTTTGGGTCCTCTTTATTTTATTTGAATTTCATTGACTTTTGGTTGATACAATTATAAATTTATGGCATTTTTGGTGCTGAAAATTCCTGTGACTGAGAAAGTGTCTGGCTTTTGTGGAAAGTTATAAAGAGTGACGCAGCAGGTAAGCAGATCGTGTGGAAAACAAGGACAAGGCACTAATCAACAATGGCGTGGAGGGGTTGTGGGGACTTTTCAATTTCCAAAACTTTATGGGTTATTTAGTTCTTGTTTGGATAGCTTTAAAAAGTTGAAATTAATGTAAGAAATTAATTTTTACCACACATTTCATAGAACTCACGTGAAGAAGAAATTGAACATAAAAAATTGCTACACTGAAATAAGCAAACAATTGAAACAAGGCGGGGAAAAAAAAATAAAAAAAATCAATACATTTGGGTAGTAAATTATATATGCTTGCATAGATGGTAAAATTATTGAGAAGAAATTTCACCAAATAATGAAAAATACGGTCAGCCAAAGTATTCTTGTGATATTGGGATTTTTGTAGGTGCGAGGTTCAACATATTTATTTGGGTAATTAGCACATAACATCCCCACAGACCCCACCTTTCAATGTTATTGTAGAAAACGTCATTACTTTTCATTTTTTGACAATTTCACCCTTATTTTCACATTTTATTGCGCAAAAAGTCATTTTTATCCATTTTTTTAATTAAAAATTGTGAAATAACAAATATACAATTCTCTTTAAATAAAACAACAGGAAAAAAAATTAATTGCAATCATAGTCCCAATTTTTTTTTTGAAAAGCCCAAATGAGTCACAAATAAATTATTAAATGGATAATTAGCGCATAATGTCCATACATTTCAATATTATTGCAAAAAAGTCCATTTTTTTTTTGCATTTTCACCCTTAATTACAAATTTAATTGCGCAAACCATCATTTCTATTTATTTTCATCCAATTTCTCAAATAAAAAATTGTGAAATGACGAATATACCCTCCTATTTAAATAAGAAGCTAAAGAAATAATTATAATCACAGTCCCAATTTTTTTTAAAAAGTGCAAACAAGTCCCAATTAAATTTATTTAAAAATTTAAAAAAATTAAAAAGTTCAAACGAGTCTCAAATAATAAAGAATTAGAAATTTAAAAAATATATTTTTTATTTAAATATGAGTGTATATTTATTATTTCACAGTTCTTTATTGAAAAATTGGATGAAAATTGATAGAAATAATGGTTTGCACAATCAAATGTGTAATTAAGGGTGAAAGTGCCAAAAAAATGAAAGGTATGGATGTTTTTCGCAATAACGGTGAAAGATAGCACATTATATACTAATTAGCATTTTAATAATTTATTTGTGACTTATTTGCGTTTTTAAAAAAAATTGGGACTGTGATTGCAATTATTTATTTTCTTTTTCTTTTATTCAAATAGAAAGGTATATTCGTCATTTTATAATTTTTAATTGAGAAAATAGGAGAAAATGACATTTTGCGCAATGAAATGTGAGAATGTGGGTGAAAATATCAAAAAAATGAAAGGTATTGACGTTTTTCACAATAAGAATGAAAGGTGGGAACGTTATGTGCTAATTACCCTATTTATTTATGCAAAAGTTTAATTTATGAATACTTGTATTGATTGTATATTTGTTACATACATCATGTCTTGTTCCTTCTTAGTCTCACATAATTATGTCAGCAATTATTGTTGACAATGTCATCGATGATGTCAACAATTATTGATAGTGCTTCCACATATCACTTATGCAAAGCCTATCTCCAATGTAATTTAATTATTTTTACATTTTTTCTTTTGATTTTTTGAAGTTACTATGTCATATCTAATCCCATGCGCTCTCCTAAAATTTCGTCATTGCTCAGTTGAATGTTTTTGCCGTTCACAGCACCCTTTGCCCTAACCTACCCTGGCTTGATAGTTTTCACAATCTATCTAGGATTGACCTTGAAATTTGAAAATGAACTTAAAAGGTTACCTATAGATGCTTCAGCTCAATCATTCTCGATAATATTGGCATCCTCCGTCTTATCGTGCCAATTGACCTAGAGCTAGCCAATGTATATTCTCCCATACGCCATCATTGCTCTTTCTCCCATAAAAAAAGCTTACGATATGTGAGCTTTCTACCTTGTCATGACATTGTTTATTCACACTTTCGTCGTTACAGAAAATGCACCCCTACTCCCGAAATTATATTACCATTTTACCGACTTCTTGTGGCGGCTCCATTGTGATCACTTGCCAATTTGTTGACCTCTGTAGGTTTGGGAAGCAGGAAATGAAGCCTTCGTCCGGTAAATTCATAGTAGTGAAAATACTAAAATATAATAACTATTAATGTGCAATTGAATTTTAATATTTGATTTTAATTAAATTTATAAAATCTACCTAAAACGGTGACTAAATCGATTACCCGTGAACTTGTTAAATCTCAAAAGTCCCCACAAGGCCACAACCCCTCCATACCATTCCATCGTCCTTGTTTCCATTTTCGGAGCACAGTGTCGCCCTCTTTATAACTTACCACAGAAAACAACTTTTCCCAGTCACAGGAATTTTCTGCACCGAAAATTTCCACATATTTATAAATTTATCCACCAAAAGTTAATGAAAATTGAATACGACTAAAGGGACCCAAAATCACGCAAGATTTTTCTGCAAGCATCCCTTCTGGCCAGTACAAAGAGAAGCCCAGCAGGAATAATCACTTTTTTTTCCATAAGTGATGTTACTATGGCTGTGTACAATGTAACAGTAAAAAAAAATCATTAGCTTTGCAGAAAACCCTCTTCCGATTCATCATTAAAATTTGAAAACTCCTAGAAGAAGAAACACAATAGAGTATTGTTGTAGGTTTTGCTAGTTTCTGATTTGAGTAAATGGAATTTTGTGGGACTTTTTTTTTTGAATTTGAGAAAATTTCAATTATATTTCAGTTTCGACAATGAGTTAACTAAATTTTAGATTTTTCTCGTCGGGTTGAGTACAATATAGTTTAACAAAGAATGCTAGTTAGCTCAAGTGGTGCTAAGTATCCGTGTGAATCTGTTATCACTGCATTCAATTGATTAAAATAAGAATTTGCAATTTTTAACCATTTGAATGTGGCGAACGTCTCATGAACTGCCTCTTAAAAAACGTTTTAAAAATCGACACGGACATTGAGTCAAGGATAAAGGATCAAAAGGTCGAACCAGGTTGCTAATAAGAGAAATGATTGTGCTTTCCACAGGACACTCGAGTTTCTGATTGGTGGGAGTGGAAGCTTCAATGGCCTTTTTCAAATTCTTTAGGTGTCAATGGTTTTTTCTTCTCTCTCTCTAGATATGATTATTGCCCTGCCCTCTTCCATTCAAACTTTTCACTGATTGTCTGTAATTTCCTGTTTATTTGCATTTTCTTTTTTCAATTTTTAAATCTGTTTTTCTTCCATGATTCCCTTTTTTGTCTTATAATACTGTATCTCACGAGCTTGTGTCAGGGTGAATTTTTAATTTTTTTAAAAATATCAAAAGAAAAAAAAAAATCAAATGTTTATCCTCAATTATTTTAAGGTTCTATGCTTCATTTAAATTATTTCCTCCACACCATCGTGTTTAGTTGTGTCTTAACGCTACTTTTCTCGACTCTACATAATATCAGAAAAACTGCTTAGAAGCATGGTTGTGTTTTATTCTCTCCTCTCTATTCTTACAACATGTAAAGATTCGAAGTGTCCATAGTAGTATTCTCTATTTCAGTAAAAAGTAGAATCTTTACAGGCTTTCTCTTACTATATCTGAAAAATTACATTGTGTTTCCTCTCTTTTCTCCCTCTAGAATTACATTCTGAATTCCCGAGGAAAGAAAAATGGGAAAAGCTACAAGGTGGTTGAAGGGCCTGCTGGGGATAAAGAAGGACAAGAAAAATGTGGAGAACAATACAAATTATGGCGAAAAGAAAACGGAGAAAGGATGTAGTTTTGGCAAGTCAGGCGAGGAATCGACAAAAAATAATCTGGCCGGGGACTCGCGGTGGCTAAGATCATACATTGCTGAGACAGATAAGGAGCAGAACGAACATGCAGTTGCGGTGGCAGCCGCCACAGCAGCGGCTGCCGATGCTGCCCTTGCTGCCGCACAGGCGGCTGCGGCTGTTGTGAGGCTCACAAGTCAACGCAGAGGGGCTGTGTTCAACGGAGGAGGACGGGACTTGAGGGCTGCTGTCAAGATTCAGACAGTTTTCAGAGGTTATTTGGTATGTAGGATTCAAGTTTCCCTTTATTTTTTTTCATTCTTTATAGCTAAAATCTGATTTCCTCGACTGAAATTATGAATGTCTGTATAGGATGTTTTCTTGTTTGTTATGTGAATTCGCTTCAAATGTCAGCAAAGGGAAATTTGGACATTCTAATCAAACAGTACTGATGTCCTATTACCATGTTTTTGAACATTTATATTTTGAATTTTTTATGTAATTGTTGTTTTCGACTAGGCCCGAAAAGCTCTTAGAGCCCTAAAAGGACTAGTGAAGTTACAGGCTCTTGTTAGGGGATACCTTGTGCGAAAGCGTGCTGATGCGACTCTACGCAGTATGCAAGCTCTCATTAGAGCTCAGGCTGCTGTTAGGTCTCAAAGAGCTCGTAATTCGATTAACAGCTGCAGATTTATGCCAGAGTTGCAAGCTAGAAAGTCCATAGTAAGAAAATATTCTTCAGGTATTCGAGAAATTTCATTATTTTTTAGGCCGGGCTTGAACTTGAATGCTACTTTTTTCTTTGTGAAATACAGGAAAGATTTGATGAAACCAGAAGTGAACTTCATAGCAAGAGACTCTCGACCTCTTATGATCCTTTAATCAATGCATTTGATGAAAGCCCGAAAGTAGTGGAAATCGACACATACAAGCCCAAATCAAGGTCCCGGAGAATGAGCACTACCATGTCAGAATATGGCGACGAGGAATACTACCAGGCAATTTATTCTCCTCTTCCATGTCCATACCCTGCCCGTTTATCAATACCAGCTTGTCGCCAGCATCACGATTCCGACTGGAGCTACACGACTGAAGATTACAAGTTCGCCTCGGCCCATAGCACTCCCAGATTTATGACTTCATGCCGTGCCAATGGTCCAGTTACACCAGCCAAGAGCGTGTGTGGAGATAGGTTTTTTAGGCCATACTCCAATGGCCCTAATTACATGGCAAATACGCAGTCGTATAGGGCAAAGCTGAGGCCTCACAGTGCTCCGAAACAAAGGCCTCAGTCGGGCACTAAGAAGAGGCTTTCACTTAATGAAATAATGGCATCAAGAACCAGCTTTAGTGGGGTTAGAATGCAGAGGTCAGGTTCTCAATTTGAAGCAGATTTTGATTTGTAGAGAGCTAATTATAATTCAGTGGCTTTTATTCTGTGTGTTCAATAGTTTAATTGAAGGAGAGAAAAAAAAGAGAGGGGAAAATGGCATATTTTCTTTGTATGTCCTTGCACATTGCTGCTTCTCAAATTATGATACACACAGTTTGCAGAATATGGCAGACTAATAAACCTGTTTTGGTAAAAGAAGAAAAAGGTCTAGACAGACGGTAGAAAGTTGGAAATTGTGAAAAGCATTTTTTATTGAATTAAGCCATAATGCTTGATATAGGGGTTGACCGACCTCTCACATTACATGTGGGTCCCGACCTGAATTAAATAATGCCGATCTCCCCCATGTGTGTGTGGGTGTCTTCCCCTATGTCAAGCATTATGTTCGTGTAGCAAAACTCTTTTTTACTTGAATACTCCAGAGTCGAATTGCCGACGAGCTATCGATTTCACCACTTGCCAAGCTATCTAGTTATTCTCGAACTAACGAGTGGTTAATTATCAAGTATGGAGTTGTAACTCTCAACCTGTGAAGTGAAGAGCATTAGTGTTCTCAACCAAACCCCCAAAGAAAGCATTTTTTTTTTTTTAAATGAATACTCTCATTTTGTAAATAAAGAAAGTCTTTTATGATAAATAAAAGTAAGCGTGAAAGAATGGTTTCGCTCGACCGCCTCTTCACAAAATTTTACATCGTGTAAATTTCTTGCGAGTATTGAGGATGACCTTCAAAGGGTTATATTCTATATTCCAAAAGCTCGCGTAGGCTCCACCTAGGCATGATTAGGCATGTGACATAGAGAAAAAGTCTCGCCTAGTGCTTAGGCGAAAAACAACGCGAATTGTTTTATTTCACAAATGATATTTTCTTGTTTTGAAGTTCAGACTAACAAATTGCCTCTCTATTATTAAAACTTCAGAATAAAAATGTCCAATAAAAACTTCACCTTACTCCAAACTTAGCCCACGAACATAGCTTTTTCTGTTAATGAACAAATCATTATTGATTTGAGATATTTATATTTTGAAAAATATCTTTTGTTTGAAACTTGAAAAATATGTATGAAGTACATGCTTAGTGCATCTAAAAGATCTGACAAATAAATTTAGTCACACATTTCTTGTTTAACCATGTTTCTAACTTAGAGCTTGTTTGGAATAGATTAAAATTGGATTAAAATTGAAAATATAGTCGTTATTGGAATAGATTAAAATTGGATTAAAATTGAAAATATAGTCGTTAACAATAACGACTATATTTTCAATTTTAATCCAATTTAATCTATCCCAAATAAGCTCTTACTCAATATTGAGTGGATACAATTTTTCTGTAGAAAATACAAAATGAATTATTAGGCTATGTTTGATACACCACATTTTCCAAGTTTTTCTTTGTTTGATAGGTTTTTTTTTTTTTATAGGGAAATGGTTTTTCCACTTGAGGCCATATGGTCACATTTTCTTGCTTTTTCTTGAAATCATTTTCCCACCAAAGTGGTGGGAAAATGGTTTTCCAATTTATTTATTTATTTATTTTTTTGCAATTAGAAAAAATTCTAGATACAATAGTTAATTTGATTATTTATTTTTTTTTTTTTTGTAATTTAAAAAAATTCTAGACACAATGGTAAATTTTTTTTTTTACTTTTATTGACAATTTCCATGTAAAACAAAGCTAAACGAATGATATTCAGTATGGTAATTTTTTTTTCAATTTTTTTTTTGGCAATTAGAACAAATTCTAGACTCAATAGTAGAAAAAATTATCACTTTAATGGACAATTTCCATAAAAAAGAAGTCAAACGAACACCAAACTTTCAACATTTTTCAGGTGGAAAAAATTATGCCAATTAAACACAATTAATTACAATTCCCAGTAAAATAATTTTTGGGTAATTCAATTCCTTGTAAAACATTTTCTTTCACCTATTTTTCACATTTGCAATCAGACGGACCCGTATTGTTACATATATATTTCGAATCTAATGATTGACACAAATTTCTTAATTTATTATTCGTGTTTTGTGTTTTATTCATTACTTCGAGTCCAATTTTTTGTAAAAATGAGTTTTGTAATAGTGATTTTTTGATAAATATGTAGTTAAAATATATGAAAATTTTGAATTTATGTGTAAAATTATTTTACTGAAAGAATGTATAATTAAAAATTATTTTTTTTTATAAAAGGGAGCTCAAATATATAGCTTGATGTTTGTTCCACAAATTCAAACTCAGGTTACTAGTTTTCTATATAAAGAAATCCCTTATTCCATTAATAACTTGGGAGCTGCACTAAAGGCTAATGCTGGCGTCATCGTCCAAAAGTAACACTTTAAATATTAAAATAAAAAACAATATCTAAAGATGTAGGAAGAATTAATTAATGAATAGAAAAGGTTTGTTAATGCAAATCGAGAAAATTAGTTTTTATTACAGGTTTGAATAACTTTGAATTTTGAAAAAGGGGGTTTGGGTTTAATCAAAAGAGAATTTGAAAGTAACGGTCGTTTGGAATTTAGTCATGTGTGGAATTAATCGTGACCGTCAATTGTTTTGGATGAAATTTTGGTTTCAAACCTCAAAGTTCCATATAGGCTTTCTTGGAATGTGTCGTTGTCGTTGTATTTGGGGAAAAAAAAAAATCATATTTGAGAGATTAAGTATAATTTATTTAAAAATTTAAAAATATGGTTCATTATTTTAAAAATCAGATACTATTTAAATTTTATTTATGAAAAAATTAATTAAAAATATATTTTATTAATTAAATATATTATGGTCACAATTACGTGTTTATTGGTCACAATTTATTTTTCAGTTACAAAATTTACAAATCAAAAATTTTATAGGTTACAATTCATTTATTGGTTACAAATCATTAATTTTATAGGTTACAACTTATTCACGATCACAAATTATCAAATTAATTGATCATAACAATTACAAATTTAACCACAATCACACGTTATTCTAGGTCACATTATTTACGGATCACAAATTAACAATTTATTGATCACAAACACCCCACCCACCCTATCCTATCCCACCCCACCACCAACCCCACCACCATGAGCACCACTGCCTCCAGAACCATCACCACCTCGTCAGCATTAGCACACCACCATCGCACAATGCAGGAAAAAGTTCACCAAAGCATTGCACAAAACCACCGACTCAGCATTGCACAAAATCACTACCTTGCAAGCATCACCACATCACCGTACAAAACCACCACACCTATAAAATGCAATGTTAGAGAGAATTTTAGATCGTCGCTGTGCACGGTGATTTGTGACCAAGAAAACACTGCGTCGCGTTTCGACTCTGCATTGTAGAGGCGCAGCGCTGCTCGAAGAGACTCAATGTGATACTGCGCATCCACAAGCAAAGGTGCAACTCTGCAGCTGCCTTCGATGCCTCGCCTCAATGTCACGCACAATGGCGTAGGCTGTAGTGAGTACAACATCGCTTCATACAGGGTTGCGTGTTATGTTACTGGAGGTGCCATGTCACCGAAGGTGGCGTGTTGCTGAAGAAGAGATATGATATAGAAAAGAGAAGAGAAATGATAAAAAGAAGAAATTGAAAATGATTTAGGGTTTGGGTGGATGGGGTGGGGGTAGGATGGGTGTATAGATTAATTTAAATTGGGTGGGTTGAGTATTTTGGTTGGCGGTGGGATTTGTAGATTTATTTAATAATATTATTAATATTTATAAATAATATTATCATCTGATTTTTGTATAAAAAACTTTAAATCTGAATTTTGAAGTTGAAACTTAAAAAAAATTGGTATGGTGTAATTTCAACTTCTATTTTCCCCTTAATGGGCCCAAGAACAAATTGTGCTCACAAGGCCCATTATCATCCGGGCTAAGAATTGACATTTTAACCAAAATTGAATCGCTCGAATATAAATCAAGACCCAAAAAAATTAAGAGCCAGAACCGATAACAGATAACCGATTGGATCTAGGTTGATTCTTAGTTCCTGAACGTGAGTATTCGAGTGAAACTGTTATTTTGTATAATTTTTTATTTTTTACAAGTTATAGGCTAGATAAAAAATCCAAAATTTAAAAACTCTAGTTTTGTTAGTAATTTGTCTAAAATTCTAGATTCTAATCCTAAAAAATCATGATTGACACCTACTTGTTTGTCTCTCGTCTCACATCATATACATGTTAATCTTTGCAATTTAGACTTTTTATGAATCAAAAAGTTCAAACTAGTGGTGTGACGTAAGTTGAGGAATCAAATCATTCTTTCTTTACAATTCGAGCTTTTATTTTCTTGTATTATTTACAAACTTAAATGATGTTTTAATTTTTTTTTTTTAATAACCTATGACAATTGAATTTGATATATTCCTAGCTTGGATTGTGGTGTACATTTTTGGTCATTTCAAATTCGTGGTTCTCTTTTGAAATATAATTTTTTTTCCTTTTATACTCGAATATAGCGAGTTCAATACGTGGACTACAATCTCTTGATATTATATAGTTATGTATTTAATTAATTTTTTATGTCGATTCGTTTTAAAAGTTCCGAATTTAAGCATTGTCTATATTTAAATTATACGCTCTAGCATGCCTCACTTATGGTTTAAGATCTATTAAGAAAAAATCATTTATTCTCAAACTTTAATTTAATTTTTGATGTTTTAATTTTCTTCTCTTTTTGTGGTTTTTAGTTTTCACTATTCTGAATCGTGTAATTGGATTTCTTTGCTTCTTGAAAATTTCTTAAGTAAATTTTCTCCCTTATACAAATATTGTCGGATAGTAATGTGTTATGTATACGTATCGAAATGACCTATATAAAAATATTTATTTAGTGTATATAAAAAAATTGTTGTGTGTAGAGATGAACCCAAATCGAAATCGATGGTTCGAATTTGAGATTGGTTTCAATAATTACAAAGATCCGAATAGTTTCATTTAAAAAATACACGAAGCATAATGGATGATCCGGAAATTGAAATACATAGGACCGATCCAAATGCCCCAGGCCTAATCCAGGCTACTTCTTCCATACTACTAAAAAGAGAGAGAGAGAGAGAGAGAGAGAGAGGCCCCTTGGGGCATAGTTCAATGGTGCAAA
>CAIGRT010148849.1:0-13641 GCA_903798405.1 Fraxinus platypoda | reverse complement strand
TTTCTTTTCCAATTGCTTAGAAACGAGTCCAAAACTAAAATAGGATAAAATTAACTTGAGTAAAATTCAATATTAAAACGACACAAAAGTTTAGTAATATGATCCCGAATAAGTGTACAAAAATGCACTTATCAACTAGCATTGCCGAAATCAAGTTTGACAACGACCAAACTAATTAAAATGCACGCTTGCAGCCCCTCTCACCTAAGTCACATACACCAAGACAGGGAACAAAGGTAACATTGTCTTCATCTTCCCACCGCACTCACCTAATGCACACATCTACATGTTTGGTATATAGTAACGAAAACAACTGAACAATTAAATTGTTCTACTTGCTTAACATTGTCTAGGGTTGCCCACACTACCATACCAAATATGCCGTTAAGGCACTATCACATAACTCTATGGAAGGCAACAGCAGGAGTAAGCAAAGCGAAAGGCCAATGGAGACGGGAAGATGTTCACCGGTTTGAAAAACAAGAAATGAGTAAATGCTAAATGAAATAATAAGAGAAGAATTCAAACATAAACATGAGAAAATGAAATCAAACCATTGAGGCTAACTATTAAAAATATAGAAACTACATGTAGTAGATGAAAAAGCAGATTCTAAATAAGAAAAAATAGCAATGAAAGCTAGAGGAGCTAGAAATAAACACTTCTCCAGTCAGTGTGTGGAAGTGGTTATGAATGATGCCATTGATGAATGTGCGCTGTCAGGTTTCACATATTAATAAGGAGAAACAAGCAATGTGCTCATATTATGCCGCTCTCAGATACAAGCTGATGACACCAGGCAAGAGGCAACAAAAACATAATTTCCTCAAAATATTAGCTTGATCACAGCGTAGGACAAGATAGTGTGAAATTATTTGCATTAAGTCAAGCTTCATATAGTTATAGATATGTACATTTTCTGTTTTGGAAAGGGGTACACTCAGATGAGAGAGACGGACATTTCCGGGTTGCTGGGACCACAGAGGTTACACAATCCATCCTCCATGTTCGAAGGCACATCCATAGAGGAAATTCCCAGATCCACCAAAAGATGGTCACTTGTTCCAATGGCTGTTGGTTCACTATCATCCATGACAATGTATTTTTCCTCAGCACGCAAAACTACATCACCAGTATCCTGAATGAAAGGAGCTTCAACATTTGATTCTGCTGCTCCATCTAAAAGAACTTCAAGGGGGGCGGTAAGACTGGCGTAATCATTAAAATCGAATTTTACTTCTAGAATAGGAATATCAAAATCCAGCAAAGAAGCACGTGAAGATTCACAATTTCCAGTCATGTTATCTTTACAGCACCCTTCTACAGCCACATATTTAGTGCATTCAGCATTTTCTAGTAGCGCATCAGATGTATTCCCAGATTCATGCCCTGAATCCTGCTCTGAAGTAATGTACTTATCATCGAGGAAGACACTGCTGGGTTCTCTTAGTTTAGTTTCGCCAACAATCTGGCAACTGTCAGTTGCCAAGTCTTCGGCTTGATCAAGTGGAGAATCGATACTGTTACCCATAGAACTGCAACGAGTATCTTCTTTAAGAGAACTGTCTGGTGTATTTGATTCAGATATTTCACTTAAGTGTCCATTATCTAGATACGTCCTACTTTTTCCAGCACATGCAGCACTAGAAGTTGACCCTAAATCATGCAGGCTCTTATTTCCAATAAAATACCACGAGTTTGCAGTAGCTGCAGGGTTTTCACTTTGAACATTTGGAGAAACTATCTCACTACAATAGCCATTCTCGTCATCTCTAAATACGGAAGCTAAATCTGAAGGAGACTGGGTGTTGTTTAACTGCTCTTCATCACCGATTTCCTTTTCAGTAAAATCAGGGGCTGCAACTGCAAAAATTTGGGTATAATGTGAAGACTCTTCGCAGCCATTTTCCACTGTGGGGGAGTCCTTTGCATTCATTTGAAGAGATGAAGGATGTTGAGAATGTTGGTTTTTCTCACCCACTCCACTAGTAAATCCAGAAGTCGTTTCAATGTATTCTGAAGAATGAGTTGTGGCAGTGGACAAGAACCCAGTAAGTGCTGCAGCTAAAGCTGCGTTAATTGAAGTTTGCTTTGGTTTTATGCAAGGAGAATCCTTTAATTGTTCCAAATCATCATTGTCTTCTTCGTCCTCATCGCACAAAAACTCAGGAGCACTAACCACAAGACTTGGGTGAGAATATGGAGCATTCAGAGAATTGGGTGCATTATGGGATAAGTTGGAAATGTTACTAAAAGATAAATCCTTCTTTTCCAAGTCTGATTCCTCACAAGGCTGATAATTACTTCCCTCATTGTGGAATGAGCTGGAGTTGGATTGACTGCATGAAAATGGAGGAGCAGATATTCTCCCACAATGTGGCAGTCCAGAATTCTGAGAGTTTTTTGCAAATGTTTCCAGTTGCTGCTCCACCTTTTGAAGCCTTGCCTCCATGCTCTCTATGGGCTTAAGTATTTTTTCTTCGAACCTCAAGCATACATCTTCTACTTTACTTACCCGAGAAATAAGCTGTTCCAAAGCTCTTTCAAGACGTCCGTGTGGCAAGTCTTGCATGTCTTCTGGCTCAACACGTGCCTCTATATTTAGAGCCGATGTTGATGGCAAAAAGTTAGCTGGCTTGGATGCACTCTCATCACCTTTCTGCAACCTCTCATACTGCTGATTAACTGCTGATTCTTTAATATGGTTCTTCCTATTAGCAATCTCAGTTGCATCATTTGTTGGCGACCCAGTTTCCATTTTATCATCCTTCTGCACTTCACCAGAAGCATGTGTGTCTTGTACATGTCTGTTACCTGATTTAGACAATTGCAGAAGCGTAGGGACGAGCATGGCCATTAGGGAACTTCCGTTTGAGCTTCCTTGCTGCATAGCCTGATTTCCTGCATCAGTTAACTCAACAGGGTCCGCATATACATAAATTTCATCAATATATGCACAATCTTTATCCTGAAGAGATAGAAAGCGAATTGTGAGCACTGTGCAAGGATCTGCATCGCTGATTTGTGCTGTAGCCTCGTAGATATCCTGAGGATAAATATCAGAATACCGGACATTATCATCAATGTAAACTTATTTCTTACAGAATTGATGATGCAGAACATAACACACAGAGATCAGGGAGAGAAGAGAAAGAGAGAAATAGATATAGAGAGAGGAAGAAGATTTCAATATTCAATCATGAATACTAGTCAGCCAAATAATGAAATTCTAGGTTCCTTTTTATAGCGCAAAGGTATCAAGTCTAAGGGAACTTCTAATAAATAACAGCTACTCAAATAATAAAATTCTAGATAATCATAACTAATAAATATTTATCTATATCAAACTCTATCTTTATTCCTATCAACTAAGAATATCTTCCATTCCCCATCAATTGACCTTTTAGACTATCCACCATGAAATCACCAAGCAAAATTAAAAATGATATGTGATGTCCCAATAGTAATTGTTGTCAATTAATTGATTCTTTACAAATGAAGCAAGAAGTACGAGGAGATAGTCTCTCATTTTCATTTGATGGGAAAGCAAAAAAGCTATTGTTTTACCTTTACGAGACTAATGATAAGATTATCAAAGTTCCAGAACATAAATGTAAAATAGTATCCCATTTTTTTTCGCAAAAGGTAACAAGATTATTGAACATATAAGCAGATTGATAATGTCAATTTTACAAAATGACCTTAACTCCCTTCAAGAGCATCCCTCCAACAATGAAGTGAGTAATGACACTGTTCTAGACCAACAAAAGGGAAGGTGACTGCCACGTGACAGGAAATCAATTAGAACAATCTTATAAATGATGGGTGTCATTAGTTTGAATCTAAGTTGAAGGATCAACTTCTATGAATTTTCACGTAAAAGTGTTTGTGATCTTTCTTTTCTTGCCAATTTTTTTTAGAAAATGAACAAGTAGATGCTGTTATCCTTAAATAACTTTTTTACTCTTTTGTCTTCTATATAGAGATAAGTCACGAGATTTTTACCCTTCGCATCTTTTATAGAAATAAGTTAAAAAGAGGTACTATTTCAAACTGTACAACATAATTTATGGAACAAGAAAATTGCAAAAGCAAGAATCACAAACGAAGAGGTTATAAATAAGTCACTGGAACACTATACCTGAACCTTTTTCCTTCCGTTTGTATCGGTAGTCTTGATTGAAGAAAAATCAGTTTTCCCTCTGTCGATATGGGTTTTGTTTGAGGAAGAACTTCTCCCATCCTCAGGGGCTTTAACGTTTATCCAATCATCTTCACTAGTGACAATACTTGCTCCATCTGTTAATTCATGAGTTAGTTCTCCTATGAAACCCACCTCATGCTCTTTGGTAACATCTTCAAAGCCAGTGGTTTGGAGAAACATCTCATCTCTTTCAGCAACACCACAGCGAACAGTACAAAGGTACTCATTGCTACTCTGAGGAGAATTTGCATAGTATATCTCATACACACGAGCAGTACTTCTAACATAAACTTGACCTATGTCATACTTTTGCCTAAACCATACTGCAGGCACACAGATATTTGTAGTCAGTTTAAGAATGCAGAAAGTTCTCAGAGAATGTTGAGTAATTTACTTTGAATATGATTCATATATCCTAAATTAGAAGGAAGATAAAAGAAAGTGTACATGATTTAGAAAGAGCTATGATCAAAGACAAAAGAATGGTAGCACAACTGATGCAACAGAAATTGTCTGACTGAATCATAACAAACTTCGGAAGTCTAAAACAACTAGAGTGGGTCCATCTCAAAGAAAAGAATTTTTGCTTGAAGTGAAAATGTCCATGTAAAATGATAAAATTTTCATAAAGAAAGGTTAAAAAGCATGACACCTCATTTATTAGCCTCTTCGAGTTTTAGGCATGAAAGTATTTTAGTTTTTATTGGTTGCTAAAAATGGATGATATTCATACGCAATGGGTCTCACATTTGTTAATTAATCCTTTTTAGTAATAGCACCTGGTGGACACGGTAATATGGACAGTCCACGAGTCCGGGATTAGTAATTCATCAACTCTTTACTAGCTTAGGAATTAACAAGTCAAGAATTTCTAATTTAGAGTCCTAGTCCATGTGGTAGGTAACTTCTAATTCATATACGTGTAATCTCTTTTGAAAAGAGCTCATCATTATGAAAATTTGTGATGATTTCTTCTACTACTTGCTGGACAACGGTAGAATTTGTAATCCATGAGCCTCATATTAGTTAATTTTCTCTTTGTACTAGATTCACATGGATAGCATCGATAATCCGTGAGTCTCAGATTAGTTAATAAATGCATTCTTTATGAGGCTAGGAAGTCTTGGATTTAATTACAGAAGCTTCCTATTTAGAGTCCTAGTCCTATGGTAGTGGTAAATTTTATAAATCTAAATATGTAGTCTCCTGATTTTGATGAATGACAATCATCATAAGAGTTTTGCAATGATATGATGATATCTTCTTACCAAATGTAAGAATTAAGATGATTCCCCTTACCTTTTGTGAGGCTTCTTCTACCCCAACCACTACTGCATGATTCTTCCTTCTTGAAAGGCACTTCATTCTTTTATCAACAAAAGTCAACACTTATAGAATAATCCCTTCCTAGATCATAGACACCAAATTTCAACTTCTCAAAAGTGAAGTCCACAAGTACTGTTCATCAACACCAAATGGAATGTGAAATTCTTTCCTTTCTAAATCCTTAAACTCCATACTTTTTATCTCTTATTTTTCCATATCTAGAACATTCTAGCCTAATGCATTCCCCCTACTTTCACCAGCATACTTTCTGAGCCATGCAATTATAGACTACATGTTTCAGTTGTATATTTAAAGAGTCTTTTAATACTCATCCTAAGCAATAAATATCCATAATTGCACAAAAAATGATACAACGTCTAGGCATAATCACATTTTTCATCCTCTATATTATTTTGCAGCTAACAGGGCAATCTACTACATAAAAATGGAAAAGAAATCACATTTGATTTCTCAGTTTATGGGGTTCTAGTCAACCTAAGGAAATTATATCAAATTCAAGGGAATGACTGGATAATTGGTTTAGATATTTGGATTCTCCCAATTACTATTTGCACTCAGGTAGTAACTACTTAATAGGGTAAGGGGGCGAAATTTTAGCAACATATTTGATATTTTCATGGATTAAACTCTCTTCTTAATGCCTTATTTCTTATTGATACCCCACATTAGTGCTCATTAAAATAAGCCCTTCTTCGTAATACTGTCAATAATTGACGCGGAAGCGTTTTGTGAAATTCTTGTAATAAGAATTTCGTAACAAATAAGAACGATTTGGAATAATCTTGCTTTCTATATATTGAATAATAATTGATGTTCCAAAAAGTGTACAATGCCTTTAAATTTATAGGCAAAATTATTTCCTAATCCCATTAATATAAGGAAACTAAAATAAAGAAACTAATATAAAATCCTAATTCAAAAGAAATTAGAAATTATATTCTAATCAATAAAGAAAAGAAATCATATTCTAAACAAGAAATAAAAATAAAAAGATAAAACCTTTTAGAATTAGAAAAGGAAACTAGAAAAGATAAATCACAATTGTAGTAGGAAACTACTAATCATGATTATGTACTACATCAATCTCTCACAATTGAAAAAAAACTCGTCCTCGAGTTTGGTTAAAGAAAAGAAAGTCAATCAATCAGGAGGAAAATACTCAAAAATTTCTGTAAATACTAATATTGAAAAAATGACCATTTTCTGATGTGCTCGATAAACGTCATTATATTCTTCAGTTGCATCTTTCAAAGTCGGCTTTGTTCCTACCATGCTCATTATATTTTCTTCACGGACAATAATTACGTGATATTCCTACACAGGTGAAGTATGATTCGATTTCTCATATTTGAGTTGGCTCGGTAGAGACCATTGGTGCTATTTTCAATTCTATATACTTCTCATCTTTTGCTATAACATTCAGTGATACTTTCTTCGACACAAAAAATTGGTATGCAGACTCAAACCCTCATCGTCTATGTTTTCTTTATTCTTATGCAATTTTTTGACACTGAAGCTGTATAAAAGGTCTATAAAATTTTTATTCTCAATTTGACAATCTTCCTTTTTGACTCCTTCGTGATTGCAAAGTTTAATTTCTTCATCTCCTGTTGGACATTTCTGATCTTCAACTTGTTCATCCTTGGAGTGCGGCTCGATCTTGGGATTTTCAATTGTAATTTCACATTTACGTTTACTTTCATTGTCAACTTTCATGTATAGAGGATCAATAAGTTTCGAGTTTTCAACTTGCACAAGTTTTTCTTTTTCTATTGTAATATCATTGAAGGTAATATTTTGATTATCTTGAATTACATCTTTTTTAACATCATCATCTGCCTTACGAATCTTTTTTCTTTTCGTTTACACTAATACTCACAAACTGCTCATCCCATAATATCAAAACAATCTTCTTATCAAACTACCTAAATACATACCTATTATCTCGACATATATAAGTGGCATCTACATTATAGTACCATGGTTGTCCCCAAAATACATGACAAATCGTCCATCTCTACCACGTTACATATAATCTCATATTTGTAGTAAGTGAAATTTTACATACCTCCATATTTTGAATTTCTTGTCCTTGTGAAGCTTGATAGCAAGATGAATATTTTTTAGTCTTCAAATTTAAGGATTTTGCTACTTGTACATAGGGTTGGGCAAAAATCAATTCGAACCAGTCAAACCGATCAACCCAAACCAATCGGTTTAGATTGGTTTTTTAGTTCAATTTGGTTGTGTTCGGGTTAGGAAATCAAATTTTAGGTCGGATCTGGTTGAGTTTCGGGTTATCTATTAAAACACAATCAAACCCAACCCAACCCAACCCAATCCAATAAATGAAAAAATATTGAAAAGAAAATTAGTACTTAAAACCAAAAACCTAATGATCAAAATTCTCATTTGCATCATGTCTTTTCTGCCTCTCATTGCTGCTTGTGCATTGGCTTCTCGACTCGATTTTTTGACATGATCTTTGACTAAACACTTGGATTGAAGGAGAAGATTTTGTATTGAGTTTGGATTATTTAACATTTTTAGTATTTAGGTTGAATTCATTTTATTCAATAGGTATGATATGTAGCTATTCAACATGTATTTAGATTGATTTAATATGTATTTAATTTGATCGTGGTATAATCTATTTAACAGGTTTTACAATATTTTTAATTTATATTGTTCTATTAGAATGAAACTTAACCCTACGGACCATTAATCCAACTTCAATAGACTTGAGGCCTTTCAAATCACTATTTTTATGTAACTGAAATTCATCAAAATTGAAATGGTATCAAACTTTAAAAAAATTGTTCAAATTCAACAAAAAATACACAACCATTGGGCACATAAAAAAATGTTCAACTTGAATTAGACTCAAGTCCAAACCAATCAACCCAACTCAAACCAACCCGAGTTTGGTCGGTTTGGATTGGGTTGGGTTTCAACCGTAAATGAGTTGGTTTCGGTTTAAATTATTGTCAAACTGAACATGTTGGATTGGGTTGGGTTGGGTTGGGTTTGGGTTGGACTCAAAACCAATCCAACCCAACCTACGCCCAGCCCTACTAGTTGTACACAAAAAATGTACATAAGCGGTTACCTAAATTATGAGGGAAAAATTGGATGAAAAAGTTAGTTGTGTTTTAAACTGACAAATGGTATAGTGTCATGTGTCATTATGTAAATAATAATATACAGGTAGCAAGATCCCAAATTTAAAGTTTCACTAATACTTTTGACACCAAGTTCTCACTACTCTTATGATTTATTATCACTTTGCACACTTTGTTGTTGATGGTGCATCATGTTCTAAAACTTTTGTTGCACTTCAAATATTACTCTTATATTTTCTTGATAGACTTTCGAAGAATCCTTGATAACTTATGTGTATTCAAATTTAGCTAGGACTCGAGAATATTCTCTAGCCACCTGTTGCCGTGTTTTAAGTTTGTTGAAGCAACCAACATTCATAGCAATTATAGCTTGCAAATTCTTGTCAGTTTGTTTTTCCATGTACTCGCGATTCATTTTGTGAAGGGTTTCATCGATCCCCTCGATTTGTTGTTCAAGTTTGTCAAGCCTCCGTTCGTCGTCGACGGTTCGACTGCCACCAGAACCATAGTCGATATCAGATTGAGGCAATTTCCTTGATCTAATACCAATTTTGGTCCGAAAGCGTTTTATGAAATTCTTGTAATAAGAATTATTTAACAAATAAAAACGATTTAGAATAATCTTGCTTTGCATATATTGAATAATAATTGATGTTCCAAAAAGTATACAATGCATTTGTATTTATAGACAAAATTATTCCATGATCCTATTAATATAAGGAAACTAATATAAAATCCAGATCCAAAAAAAGTTAGAAATTCAATTCTAATCAATAAAAAATGAAATTATATTCTAAAGAAGAAATAAGAATAAAAAGATAAAATTATTAGAACTAGAAAAGATAAATCAAAATTGTAGTAGGAAACTACTAATCATGATTATGTACTACATCAATAATTCTCATTTTATTCTTTTCATGTATTCGAAGATAAAAGCACATAGCTCACATATGGCCTCTGTTTGGTTTGGATAAAAATTAGATTTTTAGTAGATTTTGATAAAAGTCGGTAAAATGTGTGGTTGGAAATTTGATAAAAGTTGGCGAAATGTGAGGTTGAAAATGAGTTCGGGAAAAAATGAATTTTAAGAAATTAGGGCCAAACAGGGGCATAGTTTGCCACACATCAAGGAAAACTCATAAAACACCAACGGCTCCAACAGCCAAGTCAAACCATGAATTAATTTGGTATGTTGGTGTCCTGTACATCATAGGAAAAAGAAACCAGTAAGCAGTAAAAATTGGGATCTTGAAACCAAGTCATCTGATGTTAAAGCAACATGTGAGTTTGTTTTGGTATCAAATACTAAAGGTAGGATACTCCGTTGTTCTAGGCATAAGTTGCAACCGAATTAGTAACTAATTACAATTCAAACTCTAAACAAATGTCAGGATTCACGTACAGTACAAATCTAGAGGGTGAAACTTTGCTGCACACAACAAGACACAGAAAGCAATCTGGAACCAGATCAGAAACACGGTACAGCATGATCATAGATATTTTTCACATTCAGACCTCTAGCAATTGTATTAACCCTCTCGCCATTCCCTCACTCAATATTCTAATAAAATGACTTCATCTTCCTGAACTACAAAGTGAATACGTAAAGTAAGTATACAACTTTAAGCTATCATCAATACAGAATTATAGATTTGACAAATCAAACTGCAGATTTACAGAAAGCTGCTAAAAACTTAGAAATGTATATATCATCAAATACTGAAAAAGGAAAATTGATACTACTATAGTCCATACAGCAAATTTTGGTGAGTCCCGTACTCCATCAATATTTGTTCTACTTCTAGATTGGAAGAATTTTTTTTTTTTTTGACTCTGTAATATACATATTTTTTTCCAGCCACAGGGGCCTGCTTCGGAGTTTTATTTTCATCGGTTTTGACTGATTTGGGTGGCACAGTTTATGAGGGTTGGAAGAATCGGTGCTGGCTAGTTTTTTTGGCAGCAATTTTGGATGGTCAAATCTACGTATAAATAAAATACCAAGTAAAAAATTTCATACAATAACCTATAAACTGAAAATTTCACTAAAAGACATATGTAACTTTATTTTTTTTAAAAAGTTTCAGAACCAGTGGATTGGACTGTTTTAAATACTACTGCTAAAATCACTCATAGTCTGCTCGTAAATGCTCAAAACCAATACTTTTCATAATCGGCACACCGGAACTCCCAAGCAGGCCATGAAGTATATAAATATTTCTTCAGCAAAACTGATTAAAATTTGGCATATATAAATTTACAAAGTTAGATTTTTAATGGACTCGCTTCGTCATGATCAAACCCTTGTGATAAATGTACAATAAAACCTATCAAAACCCAACAAAAAATATAATTAAGCAAAAACTCAGCAAGAAGAATTTCGCATACTCTTGATTTCACAAGGACCGGAATCGGGTGCGGGGAGCTCGAGAACAAGAGGCGATTTCGGGGTCGGATCTTGTTGGTCGGAGTCAATGATCGGGTAATCGAACGATTCAACGGTAACAGACGATTCGAGAGAGCCGTGAGCGATGGCCCAGTTGGTCTCGGAGTTCCATGGAGCCATACAACTATTGTTGATGTTCATATTGGCGTTGATATGGTGTTATTGGTCGGTGAGAGTTGTTTCCCTTTGTTGAATTTGCATTTTCTAGACTGATTGTGTTTCTATAGATTACAGGAGTGGCTGGCTGGCTGGATGGATGGAAGAAAATATGAAATTTGGAGTTTGCGGTGTAATTGTTAAGTGGTAGGTTTGAATTGTTTGCCACTGCCAAAGTTCGGTTTACAATTCATTAATAAGATGAAATCTGTCCTTATAGTATACTTGAGCGTGGCATTGGTTAGGGTTCACTCTTGTACATGGGCATGAAAAATTAGTTTAATATTTTTTACAAAAAAAAATAACTTAATTTTCATATATTGGTTTGACTGATATTTTCGCTAAAATTTTAGTTAGTTAGCTTGATGAGAAAATTACTCCAATTCTTACGATATAAGTTTCAATTTCAAAAATAAAGTATTAACATTTTATTTTTATTTTTATCAAAAATCAGATGTAACCCCACCTTACCCTTTAAAAAATGGAATAAAATAGTTATTTCTCTCAAAAACGTCGCGAGCCACCAATAACCATTATCACTTCATCTCCCACTCCACCGCCAATAGCCCTATCGTGAGATTGATCTTACACGATCGTCGACTATTATCCTAGCCTTTAAAGTCCACCAAAACCTTCGATGATGGCGAGAACTTGATTTGGGAAAGGCATCTGACAAGTTATTATGCTCGAAGCTTCTCCTGCAAGCGGTTTCTTCGGTGAATAACAAGTAGTGCATCCCGCCATGCTTGGCCGAGGCTTCTTTGTTGGTAGATGTATGTGATTCCATCGAGTGAGGTCCATTTTCAGAGAAGTAGATTGATTGATTTCGTCGGGTGAGGGCCATGGATACATTCAGAGAAGTAGATTTTAGGAGTAGTGCCACCAAGTGCAAGGAAGGATAGTCAAGAAGGCTGCGATTTGGGTGGTGGAGGTGGAGATCATGATGGATGAGGAGGTGGTTATGGACTAGGTGACGGTGATTGTGGTGGTGGAGTGTAGATTGAGTTAAATGTGGTGGTGGTGTTTTGGAGGTCGATGTGGTGTGGTGTGGTGTGGATTTGAGGTGGGGGTGAAGTCCGATGGTTGTAACTGAGGTGTAGGTTGTGGCACGTTGGATATAGATGTGAAGTTTGGCGGTTGCAAATTGAGGTGCAAGATGTGGTGGTACGTTGGAAACATGATTGTAACCCATAAATTGTGTCTTGTAACTATAATTTTGTAATGCTTATAATTATTATATGATTGTGACAATAAATTACGTTATTATGACTACGACCTATTTAATTAAATTATGTCATAATGTTTTATCATGGATCACAAAATGTGATCACTTGATTTTTGAAAAAAAAATTCACAAGTTTGTTAATTTTGAAAATGTATTTTGAAACATTTATAGTTATGTACATTTCCTTGGCTTAATTAATATGTCATGTGAAGTGATGTAAAAGTTCGATAGATCCAAGAAATAATATTTTATAATTAATTATCTTGATTAAAAAAGAAATTGCAACAATCAATCGATAAGGCTAATTACATAAAAAAGCCTACAGCATATGAAAGCAAGCAAAGCAAAGAGCTTCACTTTCCGGTAGCTTCAGAAAACCAGACAACTCGATGGTCGATCAACTTGTTGAAACCTAAATCTTCACATGTTTCACTACTTGCTTTCAAGAGCTCTAAACCTTTGGTGATCGTGCAGAAAGTACTAAATCAATGTTTTTGCTTCCGAGAAACAAAACGGATTCTTTGTCTCCCAAGCTCAAAGTTTTGGGCTTTCCCATGATCGAGAACAATGGAAACAATGGGCTAGCCATCAAGGACTTCTACTACCGTCCCCCTATTCTTGAAAGAAATGATATAGACTTTAATATCCTTGCACCAATAATATATCTTCGAAAATATGGAGACTTTCAATGAAGAAACAATATAATAAAATACTGGCAGTTGTCAATGTGGGTGCGAAGGATGAAAACACTAATGCTATGCTTGGAAAAGTGGAATGGGGGCCTTCGGATCTGGCTTCATGTAAAATCAATTTCAAGTTTGAAACGATTTATGTACCAACTCCATGCTTACAAACTCATATTCTTTTATGAAAGCAGGGGAAGAACTCACCAGGAATCGTTGGATGGTTGATGAATTTCCACTCTTTTCCCAGCAACATCTTTTCCCAATTTCTGCAATAACCAGTTAGCATCCAAGAATTCATTAACTGGATCATCATCCCCTGTGATTGATGTTTTATCCTCAAACATTGCTGGTCTCCTCCTTTTTGACCTTTGGCCCTTGACATAAGTTATCTCATCCTTCCCATGGACAGTAGGGCTGTAAGCAAAAATCGTTAAATCGGAAAATCGAACCGAAAC